>JBBBVU010000013.1:28681702-28707662 GCA_037177055.1 Atherinosoma microstoma
GCCGGCGCCCCGCCCTCCCTTCCACCCCCCCTCCCTACACTCCTGTTTTTTTCGCCTCACCAACATTATGTATCCAAAGAATGAGGTCAGCTGACTACCTGAATATAGAGAATGAGCAGGTTATTTCATCTTCCCTGATGGCACGGCCATGTTCCAAGATGACAACGCCAGGATTCAATGGGCTTAGATTGTGAAAGAGTGGTTCAGGGAGCATGAGACATCATTTTCACACATGGATTGGCCACTGCAGAGTCCAGACCCGAACGCCGTTGAGAATCGTTGGAATGTGCTGGAGAAGGTGGACTCTCCCATCGTCAATATGAGATCTTAGTGAAAACTTAATGCTACACTGGATGGAAATCAATCTGGTGACATTGCAGAAGCTTCTAGAAACAATGCCACTGTAAATGCTGCTGGAATCACAGCTCAAGGTGTCCAACAGAATATTACTGTGAATTAATTTTTTTTGGTGGTGACTTTTTTTTGGTCAGGCAGTGGATTTCCTCCTTTTCTCTGCAACTGTTTATGTCCCACATTACAGGCTGGCAAACCGTCCATGCTCTGTTTTTGTTTTTTTATAACAAAAAAAACTCCAACAAGGAAATAACTCTTCCTCCGCTGTACTCTCCCACTCTAACACACTACTTCTACTACCCCTTTTCCCCCACAGTAAACATAAAAAATAAAGCCTTTTGACAACAGGAATGAGCTGTTTGGCGGGACTGGCTCAGCTCATACCTTCCTCCTGCCTTATACCAGAAAAAACACAAAGAAGTCAAGCCAGTTTATGAACAATGCTGCCTTCACTGACACTTCAAAAAACAAGTACAGGGGTCATACACGCAACCAAAAATTTGTCATGTGTGAATTCTTATCTAATGGTCACACTGGTGCGCCTTACATTTAACAGGTCTATGTTAAGGAGTTGTATGATCCTGAATCTCTGTCTACTTATTCAGTGCAGCCAAAGCAGAAAGTTAATCCCCTTTGAAAGGGGGGGGGGGTATTTATGAAAAATACTAAATTCAGCAGAGTTGCCTAATTGCCTAAACACATCCTGTACCTTCACGTTTTCTTGACATGTGTCCTTTGCATGTTCTAGAGCTGAAAGTGCTCACTCTAAATGAGGGAAACACCCTCCACCAAAGTGCCTGTGTTGGTGCTTAATGAGCTTTTCACATTCTTGGATCATTTCTCAGGAGGAGTAAATCACTCTGACTGGTTGCAGAGGTGCGGTTCTGTTTTGATGAATGCACTTATTTACATTCCCTTTAGCATGCTCCTTAACGTGCTCTGAATCTAGAAGTTTAATCTTTCTATATCTTATGTGGAAACGCCTGCAGACTAGTCTTCTATCTGCCTTGGCCCTGTTTCCCCTGCTTGAAAGGGTTTTTGTTGTGACAGATGTAAGATCAGTAAGTCACTTTTATAATTAAGCATGCCTGACGGACAGCGTTTCAGGGAATCTTTGGGTGTTTCAACACATCTATTTTGTGGTTACCTTGGCTGTATGTGGAGTGTTTACTCTGTGGGGAACAGAAGATGAGCCAGAAGGAGAGTAGATGAAGGCAGAAACCTGGAATCTCAAATGCTGACGTGTCCGTTGTCTCTCTGACCTGAATGAGATACTTAAAATCTGAATTGTGATGAAAAAAAGTGATAAAAAGTTACTCTGATATTAAAGGTTGCTGTGAATGGATTTATTAATTTGAGGATTTGGCTCCAAGCCTGTAAACCCCCAGTTTGAATGCTGTTTCGTAATGAGCTGAGTTTGTTCCACTGCGATGTGTCATGACCAGCGTGTGAACAGACCACAATGTTGGCTTTATTAATCCAGAAGCCGCAGAGGACGGGACTGGTCTGCAGACAAGAGAATTTCTGGAATTTTGGTCCGGCCTAAAGCGACTCCAGATGAACCTGTGAGCGATGACATCCAGGCTGTGGGCTTGACAAATAAAAAATATTAAAGACATTAATATTAATACCATCAATCAGGCACCAAGGGCTCCAGAGAAGTCCCAGTACAGAGCTAGCTATTTTAAGTTTGTTCGGTTAACTTAGTTAAAATTAATACTTGAAGTGTTTATATGAATTGTGCCCACACTCATTATCTGTGATCATTAAAGAAATCCAAATTTTCTCCACTGGATCTGGTAGAGGCTGCTCAGTACTGTTGCTGACGTGCACAGGCGTGCACATCTACAACCCCCAAAAAGTTTGGAGTCTGTAAAATGAAAAAAAAAAAAAACAGAATGCAAGAATTTGTAAATCTCAACACATATTTGATCCCCAATAGAACACAAATAACATACTAGATGTTGAAACTGAGACATTTTACCATTTCATGGAAAATATTAGTTCATTTTAAATTTGATGGCAGCAACACATCTGCAAAAGTTCTGGATCCTGTTCACGTGACAGAGGTTCACCAATCTGAGACAAGATGGGTCTAAAAATTGTGAAACAATTTCAGAAAAATGTTCTTGAACATAATATTATGAAGACTGAAGATACCACCATTCGGCACAGTGTATGAAGGAGAGGTGTAACCATATTGCTGTCTAATTCAGTCAAATTTGAAATGATGAAAGTGATAAAAGATAATAAAGGTTGATATGTGAACCTCTGGCCTAAGCAATCCGACAGAATCCAATGATAAAAGGTATGAAGATAAAAAATGTCGAACAAATGTCAACCATAGTCATGTATTTTGGATGTGTCCAAGGATAAAGCCCTTTTGGGAAAATATAAATCAGGAGCTGGGAAGAATTTTGGGCTATGGTTTGCATCTGAATGTTTCTGTTTTGTACTTGTGTAATTTTTCACATGAATATGTACAGGGTAATGATGAGTCTCTAATTAAGATCCTAACAGGGTGTTGTAAAAAATCAATAACAAGAAGATTGAACCAGACAGACCCTCCAACTCTAGACCAATGGACCCAAATTGTTGAGGAAATCTACATGATGGAGAAACTGACACACTCAATTAGATTCCAGAGGACCCAAATGGAAAAGAAATGGAAGAAATAGACCCAATATAGGAAGAGGACTAGCGCCATTGAGAACTGAAAGATGACATATTGTTATATTTGGTAGATTGAGCGAGCAGCATCACCTGTGATGTTCAGTGTTTGTTTGAATTCTGCTAACTAAAAAATCCAATAAAAAATTTAAGTTAAGAAAATGTGAAATTCTTTCTGGAAACCATGGACACCGTTCCCTGCAGACTAAAGAGGAGAGGGAGCATCCAGCTTGTGATAAGCTTGCATCTCTGATGGTATGGGGTTGCATTAGTGCCTATGGCGTGGGCAGCTTCCACATCTGTGAAGCTCCATCAATGCTGGAAAGTACATGATGGAGGTTTTAGAGCAACATCAAAAACTCCTAATGTTTTTAGCCTATTGAGCAATGATTGCATCATTATCTTCATATTTATCATCATGAAGCTCATGATCCCATCCATCAGGTAGCGTGGCCAATAGGAAACATGAGGTAACGTTGTTCTATTTGTATTAAACCTTGTGTCACATAATTCTTACGCTTTGATGATCTGTTTCTGGTTTGTGTCAGTGAAATCTCTTACTAATGTGATAAGACTGTGTCAGTATTTAGAGATAAGCTTTGTGTTTACACTGGCACAACAGGTGGGAATAGGCCTTACTGTGGAACGTGCCAAAGGGCAGCGCAGCAGCCGGTCTGTGGACCGTAGTTACTTTAATCGACATAACCTTAGATCACAAAGAGATGCCTTTTAAAGGCTTTCCCACCATAGGTCCATATTTTCTGACTCTTACACTAATACTGTGTTTTTACTTTCTAACGCAGGAGAAGAAATGCAGGAATTCTCCCCAGTTTGGAGGATTTGCTCTTCTACACAGTTGCAGAAGGTCAAGAGAAAATTCCTGCTCACAAATTTCTCACAGTAAGTCCTTCACATTCACTTCAACCAGGTATTTTAATGTCTCTCAGTCGTCACAAACCACCAGTCCCTGAAGCTTGATTTTATCAGTGTGCTGTAACATTTATTCCTCCTTTCACCCTGTTAAATGTAGGCACTTAAAGCTACCGGGCTTCGCTCTGGAGATCCCCGCCTGAAGGAGTGCATGGACACCCTCAAAGAGACCTTGAAGAAGACTCCAGACGGCGTGACGCTGGACAGACACCTCTTTAAGAAGTAAGGCTTGTCGTGTCCTGTTTAGATGTTCCATCACATGTCACCATGATGGCTTTAATCACATTTCCAAGGAAGCTGAAGTCACTCCAGCCTCAACAAAGCATTTTTACAAGCACACTTTTTTAATAAGTAAATCCAAACTTTCAGGTTTAGATTTGCATATTAGATAAATGTAAAAATGTTTCCGTTCATTGCTGCAGAGGGAATTATATCAATAGATATGTGATTATACGTACATCTTTTATATTTTGGTGCATTTATGGAGACATCTAAATTAGCACATTTAGATTATTTAGGCTTAGAAACCGTTTTTTATTAGAGTGACTCAGCACTCTTTTCTTCAAATTACATTTAAAAATCTGTAGAGTTTTATTTACAGAAAGCTATATTTTAATGTAAAAGTTGGTAGTGTGTGTTATGGTACCAATCTGGTAGAAACAAAAAGACCGATATCTGAACCAGTTGTGGAAATTTTCCTTTACGTAGTTTCTGTTTTAGAATTCATAAACCTAGCACAATAAGTCTGAAAATGAGTGTTTGGTGGCTTATGTATTTGTTTTAACAGTACTTCTTGGTAACAAACCTTATACTCTTGGAAAGCTGGTTTATTTCCCTTTTTAAATAGAACCATGTATTTTCTTTTTACGGAAAATACATTTTTGGGATGAGCAGCGAAGTTTAGTATGTGTGGGTTGTTCCCGTGCAAAGCTTGCAAAATCTTCTCTGCCAATACCAAACAGCTGATTCTGCTGTTGACTCTTGTTTGGTGTCATTTGTTGGATTGGATGATTGAAGTTTGAAGAAATAAGACATATTGGCAATCTTGGAGATAGGAGTTCAGTCCCAGGCTGTGGAGGTATGGCATCACCACTGGTTGCAGAATCTCATCTCCATCCCAGATAACAAAAAAGTTTGGCCTTGACTTATGCTGTTGATTCCAATTTAGTGTGACCACCACATGTGGCCATCAAGGAAATTGCTGTAATCTGCCTATTGTTCCTGCGCATGCATACAACACGAAAACCTCATTTCTGTGTGGGGGTGAGGACACGACCATGAATTAAACTACTTTCAGCTCCATGTTAAAGATCAGCTGAACCTCCATGTTGTGAAATAAATTAATTGCTTTCATGTCTTATATTATCATAGAAATGGTATAAAATGAATTATTTAAACTATTTGAGTGTTTTCATTATGTCATAGGCCTAATAAATGAATAAATACATTAATTAATTTCACACTGTCAAAGCATCCGACCTGCATAAAGTGCAGCAGGTAGGATGCCTTGACAGTGGACGCTACCTTGTGTATTCATACAGTAAAGTAGCATACTTTGAAGGGGTAATTTACACTTTTGAGCCATTACCTGAATTAATTTATCCGCAGTTTGACTTTTGAACACCTGTGACCTCATTTCTTGAGACCATACATAAACTTTTTTTTGACAGCATTAAACTGTGAATTCCATGAAAAATATGTGTGGGATTCTTTTCTGATGCAGTAGCACAGATAAACGGATGTACCGATGAATTCAGCCTGCGGTAGGATGTTACACACGGTAGCATGTTTTGACACAACACTGGCTCCTCATATTTGAATCACATCTGGTCCAAAAAATACTTTCCACACTGTGACTGAGCCATAAAGAGTAAAAGTAGCCCGGGTTAGGCCCGGATGTGTCTGCTGTCTGGGATATATCTCTGCATGGAGACTGCCTCCAGTGATGGCATCCTTGTTTTTCCAACAGCTGTTTTATTCAGTACAGTTTTTTCTTTGTCTTCTTCACATTTTGAACCTTTGATCCCAACTGACCACTGTAACAGATCCATGATTAAAGGTGTCTGCCAAAGCCAACAGCAGAATGAGCTGTTTGACATGGCCATAACCCTCATAGTCAACTCAGCTGCTCATCCCACAAATGCATTTCCTTACAAATGTAGCTCCATTTAAAAGGGAAATAAACAGACTTTCCACCAGTAAAAGATTTATTTCCAAGAAGTTTAGTTACAACTTAGGAAATAACCCACCAAACACTCATTTCCTAACATGTTCTGCTAAGTATAGAATTATTTTCTATAACAACTTAAAAATGAGAACATCCGCATCTAAAACTCTTAAGTGTCGTTGTGAGACCGTCTTCATTATTTCCCTGCAGCCTGAAACGATCATTGATCACACAAGCAGCTGATCACTGTGTTTATAACAATGTTTCTTCATTAAACTTCCATTGAAGTTTGTCAGACTTCAGAGTTGCTAACTTGGTTGACAAACTTTTCCTTGGGTTGCATGTGGTCGCTGTATTTCAGCATGCTGTTTGTGGTTTATCCATCAGGTGTGTCCAGAGCAACATTGTCCTGCTCACTCAGGCCTTCCGCAAGAAGTTCGTCATTCCCGACTTCCAGTCCTTCACCTCCCATATTGACGAGCTTTATGAGAAAGCCAAAAAACTCTCTGGAGGACAGGTGTGTCCTTAGATCCATGACTTTTTTGTTTCCCCCAGGGCTTCGTGTTTGTTATTCACTACATACAGTTTCATTATCATCAGCCTCTTCTGTTCTGAGAAACTGTATGCTGACTCTTGAAGGAAAAGTCCACCCTCAAACATGTCAAAAGTGTTGTGGTGTCTCAGCAGCAGAGAGCTAACCTGCCATCTTTCTCCTGCTAGCTGCTAAATTGTTTGAAGACAAGCGAAGGCAGTGATTTCCTGATGATGTCACCCTTGCTCAGTCGGACTCGGAGTTCAGGAGGTGCACGGGGAAGGCCTCAAGAGGCCAAGACAGAGGTTTTATTTCAAGCTCTTTCATGTTTCTGCTCAGGTTTGTCCCTCTGATGCACCCGTCAGATTTTGGAGACATTTAGTTTGTGAAATCAGGAAAGAAACAGACAAACAGCAAAGTCTCCATCATTTTGCATGTTTATCATTTTTAATACACATTTTGAGAAAAGATTGATGGAAAAGATTTAAAAAATTCCTCAAATTACACTCCCTGGAGACCTCGTCTTATGTTGTGACAGAACAAACATTTTACTCCAATGTTTAGTCCCATGAATAATCACCAATTATACCCACAACTTCCTGATATGACATGACGATTTCTCTCCATTTTTGACTCATTTCGACAAGGCAACATGTTATGTTTTCCTCTCATTCCTTAAAGTTTCGCTTCTGCATCTCACCCTGTTAAATATTGTCGCCTGCACCATCATCCTCTGATGACACTGCAGCTTAGAAAACAACCACTGTTGGGGAAATTTCAGATATTTACCTCAAATTCATTCGACAGCTGGAACTAGATATATTATATATACAGACACACGACATTGCAATATCACCTATTTACATTTGTTTTAATCTGTTGGCAGGTAAATTACAGGGAGTGAAATTGTGCTCTGATCAAGGGTCATGTGACTGTACTCAAAATAAAAAACAAAGGAACCTTAAATGCAAAGCGGCATTATTACAATTTTCTAGGAACTTTATTCATTTATATGTGACTGATAGGTAATAGTTTCTGAATGGGTGTTAAGTTAAACTTTGAGTGTCTGATGGTGGATTCTTCCTTCCTCGTCTGCAGATGAAGCTTTGACCTGTCAGTCTTGTTATTGTTCATTGTTGGTGGTGTGTGGCTTTCCATTGAAGCCTGAGCTGATGCAGAGGCCAGCGGTGTAAAGCAAACTGCTGCAGTGCTGAAACTCTCTCTCCTCTCTTACCTCTCTTTCAGGTTGCAGACTACATTCCTCAGCTTGCCAAATTCAGCCCTGACCTGTGGGCGGTCTCTCTGTGCACGGTGGATGGACAGAGGTAAGACAAAGTCTGAAGCAGGGTAGAGGAAAAGAAGCAAAATGCACTTTAGTTTTGAATGTTCTTGGTTGATATTTTTTGGTGGGAGGGGTTAGCAGAATAGTACCACCTTTTCACCGTGCATGTTGACATGCGGGTGAATTACCGTGTCTTTCACTTTCACAAATGACGATAACCAGTGTAGTGGTAGTAAATCAGATTTTCCACAATGTTACACTGAACTCAGACAAAATAAATATACCAACCTGTTAAAAGGTAAAACTATGTTTAAAAAAAAGAATAAATGGATAAATAAAACATAAAGACCACGGAGGGAAAATGCACACTTTAATTCATGCTTTTATTTTCTCCTATTTTCAAATTTTTCTCACCAATTTCTATTATTATGATTATTAGCATTAGAAATGTCATTAATAATGACACTACTAATAATAAAAAATCTTTTGAAAATGCTACAAAATAATAAGAATAAGAATAATAATAATTGATGAGGAAAAAATTAAGAAATAATAAATAAATACATGAGTAAAAGTGAATTTCTTTTCTTTACCTATTGATCTAGTTTTCCTATTTTCAGTTTTTTTCTCACCTATATCTTTGTCTTCTATTTATTTTAAATCACATCCATGTAACACAAGGTCTATTTTCCCTTTTTTGTTAAAGATTTGATGTGTGCATTTCCTTCTCTTTTTCCCTTTTATTTTCTTTAATATTTTTTAGAATAATGTATGTTCAGCTTTTTTTTTTCACATTGTTTTACATATTCTTTAAACATATTTAAGTGTATTTGTGTAAAATCTCACATCTTGTGTGTTTTTGTAAGTGTATATGGCAGGTTACCATAAACAGGTGATGTGTTTCATGTGTAAGACGCTGGTTTCCCAGAAAAAACAAACTGGTGCAAGAGATAATAATCAGAAGTGTTATGTAACGATACCAGAAGGTGTTTTCATCAGCCTGCTCTCTGATAGGTTGTTGTAAGTGTGTTTGTTGACAAAAGGTCATAAAGATAACACAGTTTCTTTATGAGTCTGTAATTCTCCATCACTTGTTTTTAGATTTTCTTTCCTAACTGTCACATAGTAATATAGATAAGCCACAATAATGTTGTTAAAACGAGCTCATTGTTCTAAAAGTTTTCCAGTTTGGTTTCTGTTGTAATCATTTAAACTGCAGCTGCTTCGCTCACTCAGATAATGTTTTATCTGTTTCTTCTGTTGTAGACACACAGTGGGAGACACGAAGGTCCCCTTCTGCCTGCAGTCATGTGTGAAGCCGCTGAAGTACGCCGTCGCCGTTAACGACTACGGCACAGAGTATGTGCACAGTTTCATCGGGAAGGAGCCCAGCGGCCTCAGATTTAACAAGCTCTTCCTGGACGAAGACGGTGAGACTTCTGTGTTCCTCAAGTAAAAACTCAGACATTATGTGTGTTTGATACAGAATGAAAATATGTTGTGTGACTAAGTATGAAGCAGTAAGTATGAAGTTACAGTTTGCTGTTTTTACATAATCTTCAAAATGGGAGTGAAGCTGAAGAGTATCTGCATCCTGCTGCAGAAACAGCTCCACATTATTGTTGGTTCGCGTTGTGTAAATGAAGGCCTGAGGTTATAGAAACAGTCTAAAGCCAAATTATTAGCCAGATTATCAATAATCTATTAATAATCTAAAACTTCAGATGGTTTATTTAAAAAAAAAAAAAAAAAAAAAAATCTGTTTTCTCAGCATCTTTCTCAGGCTACTACACCACGGTGATGCTTGGTGGAGCAGCGTGTCACCACCACAGTTACTTGTCAGCAATGATTGACCGTCTCACTGTAGAGAAAGCAGCCTTGTCGGGGTTAAACTGATTTGAACTGCTGCCTAAACCTTAAACAAACATTTTGACAGTTGTGGTTATCAGAGTAAAAAGTAGCAGCTGCTTAGTCAGAGGAAATCCCAAGATTGGTGCTTGAGTCATAGACATCGTGTCCTCATTTCCTGACTGGGAATCCTCTGCTGCGTTGTTGGGTAAGAGGATCAGGTGCTGGTGAGGAAATGTAGGTGATGTAAGCGCTGAACTCAAACTCTTTTGGAGATTTGGGGGAGGAAAGCTTCCTGTTTTCATGGAGCTTACTCAGGATTGCTGCAACAGGAGCAAACAGGAAGTAAGCTCACTTCAGAGAAGAAGTGATGGAAATGACAGGCAGCAGACCCACATGCTGAAACTTCACAAAATCATAAAGTATGTCTACCTTTGCTGTCTTGTGATAAAAACTTATATTCCAGCTGGAAAAACGTTTCTAAAGTTTGCTCTTTTGACTCTGGGATAGTTGGAAATGAATCATGAAGGTCCAGGTTATTTCCATAAAGAAAGAAGGAAGAAGGGATTTTTAGGGTCTAGTCTCTTCCTACAACATGCTATCTTTGGGTCAAATTCTCTCTGGATCATCATCTGTGTTTCTAAGGTGAACTTGAGGGCCAGCCCTAGTTTCTCCTGACTAATTGGTCAATAAAGATGTCAATCATCAAAATTGACCAATAGATTGCTAGTGTCCCTCCAAGAACACCTCAACACCCTCCTTTTATCAATTTTGCTCCCAGCGGCCCCCGACATTGTCGGAAGTACCCCCCCAACCAATGCAAATATTTTTGTTTGTAAACAGAAGTAAACGCTAGCTGTGCCATACAGTGCCTGACTCATTCATAAAGATTTAAAAATTTCAAACATGTTAAATGTGAATAATTCCTGACTAAATTCATTGCAAACATTCTCATCACTAAAAGCTCAGAGCGTTTTCATGGATAAATGTGTTAACATTAAAGACGTCCTCTCTTGTTGATTTTGCTTCTCCATGCTTTTGCAGAACAGGGATGTGTTGGTAAATATCGGAACTACCAACGTTAAAATTCATCGTGCTGGAGTGAAAAGGAGTTTTCCCACAACTTGCTCAACACTAACCTTGTTTACATAGACACAAGTATGCAGATCAAAAGCCTGATCATAATGAAAATGCTTGATGGAAATACAAAACGTACATATATTTATATTTTATTTATATTACAGAATCATTATAAATTTGACGTGGACGCTATTTTTGTTATTTTTGTTTTCTCAAATACCTGCTGGAGTGTCTTTAAGTACCCCAAGGCTTATGGGGTTACACATATCCCTAGAGGAATGTGGGGGACACTCCAAGGAGTTCTTGAGAAGATGAAAAACCAACAAAAGTAGTGTCCATGTGAAGTTCAATAATCATATATCTATAGAATATAATGCAAGTTTATAAACTAAAATATGCACTCAGTATTAAGTTTAAATTCATTGTAACAAACCTCCAGGTCACCTACATACAAAGATTTTTGACACTTTCTTGCACATGCCAAATGACGTAACCTTTCAATCATTTAATATCACCACGACGACACAAACCAATGAATTCATGGTTGAAGTACAGCAGCGATTCTGCTGAAATCACATAGACAAGAACCAAAATTAGAGTAAAATTCCTTCAGTATGAATATGTTTTATATGGATTCTGTTTCACTGGGTGAATATTTAAATTATTTGTTTATGTCTTATTGGGATTTATATCCACGAACTGCAACACATCCAACACATGTTTTTTAATGTGGGGAAAAACGAGCTAAAAGCAGCATCTAGCCGGCGCTGCTCTGGTGGCATCTTACCATAAAACACACAAGTTAAGGAGTTTATTTTAGCTGGAAATCTTCTGGATTCAGGACACAATGTGAAAGCCTCTATCACATCAACAAAAGCCCTGGAGGCTTCTTCTGTGGTATCTTCTCTTGAGGTTAAGGCCAAAAAACCTTCATCATCACTGAAGATGCAGCAGAAAAACAAAAATTTGTGCCTTTATCTGATGACAGGATAAATAGAAAGGGAACAGATATTAAACAAGTTGCGGAAAAACTTGGAGACTTATTTTCACTCCAGCTGGATGAATCCACAGATGTGGGTGGAAATCCGTGACTTGTTGCTTATGTTCAATATGTTAATAGTGACAATTTTTATGAACACATCCCTATTCATCAAAAGTTTGGAGGGAAAAGCAACAGGAGAGGACTTTTTTCCATAAAAACTGTCTGAGCTGATGTAATGAGGAAAGATTTTCCATGCTTTTAGTCCTGGGTTATTAGCATTTAACATGTTAGAAATATACCATTTGGTGTCTCGTCTTCTCCTTCTGTAGTTATTGATGCAGCGTTGCCTCTGGCGGAGAGTGGAACACGTTTCAATTCGTTTGAGTAATGCAGCGTGAATGCAAACTCGGTCCAGAAGAATGTTACACCCCCCAACTGAACCTAGTCCCCAATCGTAGCGAGTCTAGCGGACTATTCTGCTGTGAACGCACCCTTAGAAAACCAGGCCCTGATGGCAGAGTGTTGTTTAACCTGTTTCCAACCAAAACACTGCTGCATTGGTTTGGGGGGGTTCTTGGCTAAAAATTTATTCTACAGGAGTAAAACGCTGAAAAAGGTTTGAGAAGCGTTGTTCTAAGGGATAGTTGTGAGTGTATGAATGATTATCATGCGTTTTCCAAGCCGATCACGTCTCTGAACGTGCAGCCACACCAACATTTAACCTCTTTTCACTGAATCCATGGTGCTTGTGTTTTATTGACACTTAATTAAAGCGAGCACATTGCTGTACTTTTATCTGGAATATCTTGAGTCAACGTGAACTCTGTGTATTTGCTTCTCTGTGTTTAATCTGTCTTTAAACAAAACTCTCATGAAGATTTGCTCTGATCCTCTGCAACATGCTAACTGAACTCTTGTTTTGGCAGATAAACCCCACAACCCCATGGTGAATGCTGGAGCTATTGTTTGTACTTCACTTATAAAGGTAAGTTCCGAAACACTTTTTTTTTCTCCCTTTTTTTGTGTCCACTGTGGGTGCGTGTGTCACTTCCTCTGAAACATTAGCTAGCAAAAATCTTTTATGGTGTGCATCACTGAGCTGCTTTATCATATAGATAAAATGAAGGTTA
Source organism: Atherinosoma microstoma (assembly GCA_037177055.1). Taxonomy (NCBI): domain Eukaryota; kingdom Metazoa; phylum Chordata; class Actinopteri; order Atheriniformes; family Atherinidae; genus Atherinosoma; species Atherinosoma microstoma. The sequence continues at coordinate 28,694,678 of JBBBVU010000013.1, forward strand.
ACAAATATTTGTAGCAGATTTAACTTTTCTGTGTTTATGGGGGAGTTTTAACTCAACACAGCCCATTCAAGATCATTAAAATGGAATAATAGTGATTAAATTCTCTTTGAATGCAAATATTTATGACTTTTGACTTAGCTTGAAGTACTTATAGAATAAACCAGTGTGTGTGGTGTTGTGATTAAGCATAACTAAGCTAATCCCCCATGAAGGCCACTTAGCCGCCTCAGCACGCTCTCCGCTACGACACCAGCTGAAAATAACCTGAACATAAAGCTAATGTGCCCCATCCAGCAGCAGGCTGTTAACGAGACACTCCCAACATAAGGGACACCAGAGTACGATGTGGCCTTATTGGATTTCTCCAGACTGACACGAATCACCTGTTATCAACAAATCAAAGCAGCTGCAGCTCATGTTTTTCACCCATAAAGATGAGATCAAACCTGGCTTCTACACCAGCTTTGTTGATGAGTTTTAAACACTTAACACGTGTTTATAAGTCTTAAGGTTAAATTTTAGATTCTTTGCTTGATCTGTGGCTAGAGTAACTCATCAGACAGCTCGACTGATGCATGAATGTGTGTGAGAAAGAGAGCTAGCTCTGTTTTTATCAGCCATTTAGCTTTTTTATTTAATAAATGAACTTTTTGCTTTATTGAATTGTATCACCTTTATTAGCTTTCTGTGGATAGGAACTTTGTTTTATTGAAATCTTTTCCCTACAAATTAGTCAGATAAAATGAACTAAAAGACACAAGAAGTGTTTTATCCTTTTCATTATACCACCAAATTATTGAGGCGTCACTCTAGAGAAGGAAGATCCTCCATAGATGAACCATCTATACTCCACATATAAGTCGCATGCGGCTTGTTTGATCTCAGTTACATTCGAGATCTAAACTAACGGGCCATTAATAGAGCAGCTTACATTCAGTGTGAAGACGGTGAGCATTGAAATCCCATTTGCTTCTTTTTGAATTTATCTCCACCTGTGCCTCAAGTTCATTATCACCTTGTGCATATAACACCATTACAGATAAGCTCATGTATAGATGGGTTCAGCTTACTAACATAACCATTTGACACATCAACATGTATCTGAAAAAGTCTCTTTCAGACTTGGAGGAAGCCAACTTGCATTCATCTCAATCTGAGTTTAGATTATTAAGTCACACAACAAAGATGATGTATTTGATGTAAACCAGAGGCAAACTTTACCATTAGGCAAAGGTCAGCAATCACTTCGGGGGCCAAGCTACCAAGGGTCCCTATAAAATCTCTTACTATTACATCTTAACCCAAGAATTGTATTTTCAGTTTTTACTATTTTAACTGTTTGATATCAAAGCTCATTATCATTATTAAATGTGAATAAAACAGTTTAAATGATGAAACGGATTATATCATTGTTCATTATGTTTATATTTGAGCTGCTTTATTCACTTGAAAACTCAGAGTGCTGCCCAGTAGTGTAAAGAGACAATGCCAATTAGGAGGAGCACAGATTTATGAGAAGTAAAACCGAGCAGGGAAGGGCTCAGAAAGTGGAACGTTATTTAGTTGATCACTAACATGGATACCTGGATTCCTGAGACAAACGCTAGATCAGGCCGTTAAAGGGTTAATCTTGTATTTCCTGTAAAAAAAACTAGATGTTTGAGTCTGTCTGAGTGGAAACTACTGAAAAAAAAAAAGCTATAGATATTTATCAGACAAATAAGGGCTACAAAACTGGGGGGGGGACAAGAGAAGTGGGGAGCACCACTGGGTTTGTCCTGGACCCCGAAATATTTAAATCTGCCCCTGATAGATACCATTTTCTCACATTGAGCTGTGTTACTCAGATAATTTCTTAAGCATATTTCTAAATACGACCTGTGTACATTACAGCAAAGCAGCACTTTCTCAATTGCCCCAAACTGATTAACAGCTTGTTAGCATGTTAGCATTTATCACCTCTAAGCTAGGAGTAGGAAAAGAAAATTACGCTCTATTGAAAAAGACATCAATAAACACTCATCTGTAACAAGATTGGCTTCACTTAAAGGATTCATTTACATTTTTGGAAGACAAGTTTCCTTCCTCCGAAGAAAAAACGATGAGTAAAAATCAGTTTTATGCCATTACTCTGAAGCAAAAATGGATGAATCCTTTCACATCATTTTAAAGGCAGCATCATAGTGACGAACCAACTCTCCAGCTCCCTTCACCCATCGCAGTGTTTGAGCATGTTTTGGCACATTGTTTTGGTTTTACTGCCCACATTGGGAATGTTGTGGTTCACTCTCTCAGCTCTTATCAGCAGTGTTTTCAGCTGCAACAGGAAGAGTGAAAACCCTCTGATAAAATCACTGCATGCCGTTCGACAACAGCCGGCTCACAGAGTCGACATAGTGGAGTGTTAAGCTGCCGGTCAGATTCCTCAGGGTTTAACAGATGAATGAAAAAGTGAACAAAATCCTTCTTAAATTTTAACCTCAGGTGGAGAGATCCTCCTTAAATACTGTGGAGCCTTGTAGCAGGTCTGCAGAGATGAGCCAGACAGGTTATGCTTCATTTTGTTATTGATTAAATGGTGTAGTCATGAGATACAATCAGTCACAAGCTTAAATACCTACTTTTGTCTGCAGCAGCTCACCATTATCATCAGTTTTTAATGTGTGTTTTATTTTTGTTTTTTTTAAATCTTTTTAAATTGTTATTTAAGTGAAACACAATGTGAAGCCGTTAGTCAGACTGCTCAGTTGGACTTTTTAACCTCGGTGGGGAAACTACGGGGTGGCAGGATGCCCCAAACTGTTGTGACATGGTGCTTGAAGGCTACATGTTGTTGTTTTTGTATGTTGCATATTTTCCAGACTTAGGAACTGTGGGAAATAATGACTGCTGCTGCAGGTCAAATGACGTTGGTAATTTTTTTCTTCCTTTTCCATATCTATTCTCCTCACTCTTTCCCAGTCCCCTGATCCCTCCTCCCTTCTCTCTGTCTTTTTTTTCTCCAATCAGTTCCGTAGAAAAAATTCCATCTAGTGACTCTTTAACACCTCCATCAGTGCAACTTATTGTTTTTTTTTCTGTACAGTTTAGTAAACAGCTTTAAATGGACAATAATGAGTCAAGACATGTTCCATGTAATATTCATTCAAGACTTAAATAGTTGAGTTACTTTGAATGTGTAACAAAACCAGAAGATTTTAAATGTGCATGTGTGCATCTTTTATTTACTTTTGCTGTGTTTTCTTTGTGGGACTAGGCAGCATCAGTCAGCTTGCTACAAACTTCTTTCCCCTCCTCTTTTCCCTCCGTTTTATCACTTCACACCTTTTGAGCTATAGTAGGTATACGTTTTCAAACACATAGACATCTGCAAGTGCATTATTGTAACTCGTAATGCTCATAACTACACCCACATTTCTGCACCCTGACATACAGTGAGGGTTGTCATTTTAAAAACAGATATACATTAGTTCAAAAACTTTGCACAGATAGTAAGGAAATTTATGTTTGGTTAGTTATTTATCTTCTTTAATAATACCAGCTAGTGTTGTATTCTATATGGTTGGAAAGCCTTTAGAACAAAGTATAACTTGTAAATTGTGCTTCTGTGGAATGAGGAACGCATTTAAACATGTGAGTAGTGCCCCAAAATAGAGTGAATACCAACAGTAGGAGATTTTGGCACATTTTTAGGGGCACTGCCCACACGTCTAGATTGGTTGCTCATTCAACAGAAGCACCATCTTTACAAGTTAAACTTTATTGTAAAGGTGAGTAATCAGGCTTTCCAACCATGTAGACTACAACACCAGCTGGTATTATTAGAGGGCAGAAATAATCAATCAAATACAATTTTTCTCCATTTTTGCGCTAACTTTATAATTATAATTCATACTCAAGCTCTAAATCCTGACGCCATAGTGAGGTGTGACATGTTTTTATGTTGTGCACATATCTACTAAATCTTCCTTTTTTAACTTCAGAAAGACTTCTATCTTTATAACCTATTCACAAGCCAATCGTTTTAATAGATTACATCCACTTGTCTTTCTCTTGGTAAAGGTCATGTGATTTTTGCATTATATTTTAATTTGTAAACAAATCTATTTGCATCCTCTAATTCTGTAGCTTTAATTTGTCAGTTGTTACATTTACCATCTAAGGTTAACTTTTTATGATGCTGTGCTTGTCCTCTGTGATGTTTCCCCGTGAAAGAATGCTACTGACTGACTCTTGCTTTGTTTTTTCCACAGCAAAGTGCAGGCAATGCTGAGAAATTTGACTATGTGAGTATTACAACCCACAGGTTGGGACTGTAAAATGTCATTTCTTTTCCTTCTAGAACATAAACATCTGAGAGACTCTCTCTCTGAAATGCTTCTTTTACACCCAGTCATGTTACTGGCCTGTTGCTAATTAACCTAATTAGATGTCAAAAGCTCCTCCAGTTCTTTTAGATTTATACCAATTACTCATCCCGCCTTTTGTTTTCCCTATCATAAAATTTACAGAAGATTATATGCCTTTTTTAAAAAAGGTTTGTTTGTCATTTCTATTTACATTTTATAGAATTAGGCTAACTTCTATTTACTTTATGAGATTTTTACAAGAAATTATATTCCTCTGCCATTTAAAAAAAAATAAAATAAAAAAAAAGTCCAACCCCATATCGGTTATTTTTCGCTTTCTTTCCAGGTCATGAATTTTCTGAAAAGGATGGCAGGAAATGAGTATGTGGGTTTCAGTAATGCCACGTAAGTGTCTCTAAATCTCGTGTTTGTCTTGAAAATTCACACTTTATTCTTTTGCCTGCTAAAAAGAACATATACTGTATATACATGTATATATTAATTACTCACAATCTGTTCAGTGTTTAAGTATTTATTGCACAGCATGCTGTTCTCTAAAACAACATATATACTGTAGATAGATAGATAGATAGATAGATATGTAATGCCACTGATATGTTAAAAAGAAGAGAGAATGTAGTTGGCAAACTGTCAGATAAGTGAGTCTGCAAATGGGTCAAAAGCAAATTTTTAACCTGCCGTGGCTCTGCTGTTGTATCGTAAAGGTCTCTTCTTGCATGATTTATGGCAGCGTCAATGTAAACAGTTTTTTCCAGGTAAAGGGTTGGAGTTGAGGATCAAATGCCAGGGGGGGGGGGCTCATATTTCAGTATCATCACATGATGCATAGAGTGGCCTGGTTGTACTGTACACATGAGGGGGGTGGGGGTGATGGAATTCCGGCACATACACTCACATAGAGTCATACACCCAATGCAAACATGCCTTTCCTCAGTGTAATGGAAGTGCTTTGCTCTTTATGTGACAGATTCCAGTCGGAGCGTGAGTCAGGAGACAGGAACTTTGCCATCGGCTACTACATGAAAGAAAAAAAGGTTTGACTTTGCATTAGTTCTGCAGCGTTGCTGACTTTGTTTTCTGTTGTCTCTATGACTGTTTCCCTGCCCTGAAATGCAAAACAGGTGGAAAAAAGGTTTGCATAACACATTTTTCTCTGCTTACTGGCCTTTTTGTAACACCAAAGGTTAAATGTCACAAAGCACCTCTTAACCTCAGCATGCTTCCTTTACCCATCCACACAGCGCTTATTAGTCTAAATGTGGAGGACATTTTACTCTATAACACACAGACACACACCAAAGCCCGTTTCAGAGAAAATATGGGTTCAATGTCTTGCTCAGCACATTGAACAGATTGGTTGGTGCATTGGTGGACGACCGCTCTGTCACATGAGCCACTGACCTTTTTCTATGCATGAGGCTGAGGCATGGTTGCTTAGTTGTGATTGACATGTGATAGGGGTGTGACGAATCAGGAAAGGACTTTAGCGGAGCAAAAGAGGATGTCTGCGTCATTGTTTCCAAAAGCATGTGTCCTCACATTAGAGGCCAAAACAGTTACTTTTGAAGGCATTATCTGTGTCTGAGGACAGAACCTAAACCACATTTATTTGTCTGTTTCCATAACAACAATATGTGGTGAAAGAATTTTCCTTCTCTATAAGTGTAGCAGTTTAGTTTTATGACAATAACAGATCAGTCTCAGTGATTGACATGCGACATCATCCTCAAATTTCGTGATTTAACAGCTGAAAACATTTGATAATGTTGCTTGACTCTTATGTTACAGGAAGAGCTCAGACTGTGAGATAACTCTGCTAAGGCACAGCGCTACATTATTAGCCTATTTATGTGTACGTTATACATAAAAACACTTAAATTGACCCTGATTGCCTTCAGTTAACATTTGATGCTATCCAAAAATAACTTTAATTGTAGGATGGTAGATGGTTAACTCTGACAATCCTCCCAACAGGTCTTTACCTTTAATCATTAATTTTGTTATTAAAACATCTAATTGACTTCACATCTTTGCTAATATTTGCATTTACAACCAATATATAGTAAAAAAAAAACAAAAAAACCCACCTGTGATTATTTGACCTTTTTATAATGTTAGCTCTCCATTCACCTCTGCAGAACTAGTTTTAACTGTGTATCTTACTTTATTTAACCTTTGTTTTACCAGGCAGATGCTTGAGATCAAATAATCTCTTTTACAAACATGGGCTGGCCAACATGGCAGCAATAACACAAACTAGATGGGGGCTACACACGACAATCCATTACACAATACCGAACATTATTAAAACACACATTAAGACATCAAAACAACATTAAAACAAAGACCGTTTAGCAGGTTAAAGCATATCATGCAGCAAAGCCCCTGCACCATCCCATGTCTCCCATCAACATGTCTATGACAAGATTTAAAATCAGGGAAGTTAACAAGGGTCTGAAGCCTAATCTTCAGTCCCTGGACTTATTCACCTAAAAAGTCATACCCAAAATAAATAAAGAATTTCTCCATAGTAATAAGATTTATATTCATTTTCTTGGTGTCTAGGGACATCTAGGGACCTCAGAGGACGTACCCCTTGTGTAAAAGATGTGTCTGTTACTGTGCCTGAATAAATTACAATAACACAGGAGAAATGTGACATTTGTATCATCATCTCTGTTTTTTCCCCCTATCTGACGGAGGGTAACATGCTAACAATCATTCTAGTAACACAGATGTCATTGATCACATTCAGCAACTAAATCATCTCTTAACATTAATGTTTGCACTAAAATGCAATTTGAGCCTTGTTTTCTAAACATCAGGGTCAAAACTGAGCAATGGTTGAAAATGGACACCATTGTCCTGTTTTATTAGTTTTCATTCATTCATTCACTTTACCACTTAGTCCAGTTCAGGGCCATCCCAGCAATTAGCAGGCGAGAGGCAGAGTTCGCCCTGGACAGGTCGCCAGTCTATCGCAGTTCTTAGTTTTCATTTTCACTAATTATGTCTGTTTTTTCTGCCCTTATAAGGACTGATCAAGCTTTAAGGGATGATGATATCAATTTTTTGAGAGGGATTAGGAGAGAAATTTCTGCCCTTTGGAGCCTTAGCGTCTCCATTATCTGCTGTTTTTTCCTGTTGTGGTTATCCAACTTCAGTTGGATGTGTGTGTGTGTGTGTGTGTGTGAGTGTAAGTGTGTGTGTTTGTGTGTGTGAGTGTGTGTGTGTTAACGGTGTTCATTTTTCAGGACTTTATAAAAGAGATCTCAGTCTCAGTGAAGCTGGCTGATTAAGTTCTTTACAACATGGTAACCTAATTGCTTCCTGTTTGTCTGCAGTGTTTCCCAGAGGGAACAGACATGACATCTATACTGGACTTGTACTTTCAAGTGAGTGTTACAGTCATATGTTTTTCCATATGTGTGCATAATTAATGAGAGTGTTGTGTTTCTGCTGCGCTGCTGCTTTATTCAGTTTATCTCTGAATGCCACCGACCTCCTCTCTACCAGTTCTAGCCAACTTCCTCTTTTTTTGTCAGCATGTCCAAATAATCTTTCACAGAAAAGTGATGTTAGAGAGCTGTAAAAAAAAGCTTAAGTCCTCTTCAGATTATCTCTCATTTGGTCCTATTTTATGATTATACTCTGATATTTTGCTCCAAGTTCTTTTTGTGCACTAGGTGTTCAGTTATTTTTAGATCTGGTGTCTGTAGGTGGTGCTAGACATTCTGGAGAAATGAAATGAATTGTCCTTTCACGTCCACATGCAGCTGTGCTCCATAGAGGTGACCTGTGAAAGCGGCAGCGTCATGGCGGCCACGCTGGCGAATGGCGGCATTTGCCCAATCACGGGTGAGCGCGTAATGAGCCCGGAGGCGGTGAGAAACACCCTGAGTCTCATGCACTCCTGTGGCATGTACGACTTCTCAGGACAGTTCGCTTTCCATGTAAGTAAAAAAAAAAAAGCAAGTAGAAGCGAGTTTGATCCAGATAGAAGAGAGAAAAACATCTGAATCATTGTCTTATTTGATGTTGTGTTGCGTGTCAGAATCAGATATCACATAGTTTCATAACTATGTGATTTCAGGCTTAGATCCAGGTGGAAAACTGACAGCTGCTAATTATGATTGTTGCTCAACGTCAGTATGTTTCACCTCGTTGATGGACTATTTTCTTTGTCAGGTATCCTGAAGCAGCTGCTTTCCAAGAATAATTTGCCAGTATCTAGAAGAGATGCATTACACGCAACTGGGAGTTTTTACTAAGAAACATTTGTGGCAACAAATAGAGCGAAGACACTTCTTAGAACTCAAATAATAAATAAAGACGGCCTTAACCGTTGTTAAGCTCAGCTTTCCTATTACTGCTCAATAAAAGACACTGGTGAAACAAGATCTATAACAAAATAGATACAACCCAAATTCCAAAAAACTTCGGACACTAAAATGTAAATAAGAACAAAAAACAATTCATTGTAAATGTCATCAAGCCATATTTATTCCCAGTAAAACATAAACAACATAAACTGAGACATTTTACCATTTATGTAAAAAGATGGAACAGAACCAACAAAAGGCTGGATATGGACTGGGTATAACTCTAAAACAACTGGAGAAGCATTTGACAATTAATTAGGTTAACAAGAAACACGCCAGTAACATGACTGGATATAAAAGGAGCATTTCAGAGAGATAGAGCCTCAGATGTAGAGGTGGCCAGAGGTTCACCAATCTGAGACAAAGTGGGGCTAAAACTTGTGGAACAATTTCAGAAAAATATTTCTTAATGTAAAATTGTGAAGACTTTGAAGATCCCACCATCTACAGTCTATAATATCATCAAAAGATTCAGAGAACCAGGAGGAATCTCTGTGTGCACAGGACAAGGCTGAAGGTTGCTGCTGTTATCACATTCAAAATTAGCTAATTTTCCATGAAATGGTAAAATGTCCCAGTTTCATCATCTGATATGTTGTTTATGTTCTACTGGGAATAAAATATGGCTTGATGAGATTTATAAATCATTGCATTCGATTTTTATTCACATTTTACACAGTGTACCAACTTCTTTTAAATTAGGTTTGTAAATAAAAGTTGAATATTGTTTTAATTCAGCAGATATCTGGAGCGTCCTCCGAGGATTTTCCTGTCACACGGCATTAATGTGACATGATGAGACTGTAACCACAAACTTACTGAAGCTGTCATGATTTTCTTGGTTCATCATCATCCTCATTCTGCTTCTGCAGACACACAGCTGATGTTTAACTGGTCCGCTGTCCCTGTAATAGGTCGGACTGCCGGCCAAGTCTGGCGTAGCGGGGGGTATCCTGTTGGTTGTGCCCAACGTGATGGGCATCATGTGTTGGTCGCCTCCACTGGACAAGATGGGCAACTCGGTCAGAGGAATACAGTTCTGCACGGTACGTAAATCCAGCTGGAAATCTTCATCATGTTTACTAAAGTTAAGGATTAACTTTTTTATTAAGCAGTGAAGCATCGTTGCGCAACCAAAACAACCGGTTGATTTATTTAACTTCAGGTAAAATGATTGTTTGCCACACGAGTGGAAAATAACTGTTATTAATAAGTGGAAATAGTTTAACACGCTGGTGAATGAACCTGTTTAATAAGTAAGTGATGCTTGGCTAATGATTACCAGGAAGTGGTCTGAGTTCAGGTCTCAGTAAACAAGAATCTGCTTTGGCTGCGTTTGAAATCAGATTACTTTAAAGAGGACACAAGCTCACATAGCTTTTACCAGAACAGACGGAGCTGCAACTTCATTCATCGTTCTGTCCTTTTACATCTTTTCTCTCTCCGCAGGACTTGGTGGAGCTTTTTAACTTCCACAATTACGACAACCTGAGGCACTTTGCCAAGAAGCACGATCCTCGCAGGGAGGGAGGAGACCAGCGGGTAAGGACTCAGCACATCCTTGCTAGGGATGACAAATAATGTTTTCCAAACACACCAAACAACACAGCTTCTCTGCAGCTGTAGGCTGACATGTTGGACTTCATTAATGTTGATGTGAAATACACCGAAAGCTTGATACATAAAAAATGATGAAGAGCAAAGTCGGTGTGCTGTGTTCTACTCTTCATACCGAACATTTATGAGGACATGTAAGAAAAATGTTCAGTTTTTCTGGTCTTCATGTCGCTGCAGGAGAAGAGAGATAAATTCAGAGCCACTTGGTTTTTATACAATCCCAATTCTAATGAAAAGTTTGGAGGCTCTGTAAGATGTAAATAAAAACAGAATACAATTATTTCCAAATCTCATCAACTTTATATTTTATTCCCAGTATAACATAAACAACATATCAGATGATGAAACTGAGACATTTTATCATTTCATGGAAAATATTTGCTCATTTTTAATCTGATGGCAGCAACATATCTGTAAAAAGTAGTTCCAGGGTGATGTTCAGCATTGTGTAGCATCCCCTCTTCTTTTAACATCTGTCTGTAAACATCTGGGAAGTGAGGAGACCAGTTGCTGGAGTTTTAGGAGAGGATGTTGTCCCATTCTGGTCTGATGCAGGATTCTAGCTGCTCTACAGTCCTGGAGCTTCATCATGATGCTCCAGGTGTTTAGTTTTGGCTGCAGGTCTGGACTGCAGGCAGGTGAAGCCGTGCAGTATGTGGTTCAGCATCGTCTCAGTTTCATCATCTCATATGTTGTTTATGTTTTATTGGGAATAAAGTGTGGGTTGATGAGATTTGCAAATCATTGCATTCTGTTTTGATTTACATTTTTGTGTTTTTGGAGTTGAGGTTGTTCAGAAAAAGTTTTTCAACATCTACAATACTTTCCAGTAAATAATACCAATGAATAAAATGCTTTAGGCTTTTTAAAAACATGTTAAAATAAACCTCAGCTCACATCAACACAGATGGAGAGAGACTAATTGTTTATTCGTGTCAATTAAAACCGCAGCACTGCTTCGGACCCATGGATTACGAGAGCCTCCAACAGGAGCTAGCTCTGAAAGCTCCTCTGTGGAAAAAAGTGTCTCCCACTGAGTCAAACGAGGACAGCTCCACCACTGTAGTCTATAGGATGGACAAAGTCGGCGAGTGAAACTTAGGAACAGAGACCCCCCTCACCCCCACCTCTCCTCATCTGTCTCCCAACAACACCACCATCATTCTTCACCCACGAGTATTTATATATATATATATGAATTATGGAGCAGAGTATTTACCGCTTGTGAAGCGAGTACTGCGTGGATGGATGTCTGCGATCTGATGTACAGTGTACAGGTTCTGCTTTATGTCTACACCATCAATATAATGTGTTATCTTTATATTTAATCATTTAGATTCAGCTTTAAAAAGGAAAAAACAACAAACTGACAAAATAGGAAACAGTGTCTGCATCTGTGGAGCCTCAGTACAGACTTATATTTGCACATAGATACAAATCCTACATGGTTGAAACAGACATGATCATCTTCAGGTTATTTTTGGAGTGTTACTTGCGACTAGTCTTAGTAGTTTTTCATTTTCTAAAAAATGTGCCCTTCTTTCTTCAGGGTTTTCCAGACCTTGATGAGAAACTCCAGCTCAAAACCAGAACATCTATCTGAGCTTTTGCCACTCGAGTGCAACATTTTCTCAGCCCTCTGCGTAACGTTGCTCACTGCATGCAGGAGGTGTATTTTTAGAAACGATGCTGATGTGTTGAATAATTTCTAATCCAGCATCAGTCGTGCCTCCCTTCTCGGAGTCATGCTTGGGATCAGACAGCAACGGTTAAGAAAGCGACCCGTTTGTCAGTCTGGACTCCATCATCCTCATTCACCTGTCGGCTCTGACGGATCCCAGACCTGTGTGTGTGTGTGTGTGTGTGTTGTCGGTTTGGCCTTGTTTACTGAGCATACTCAGTGTGACGTAGGTGGGAGTGATGGTGTGTGTTTATGGTTGCAACCTTCCAGCTGAGCTCCTTCATCCTCCCGCTGGGTTCTGGCTGGTTCTGATAATTTAGCTCCCGGGCTGTGAGCAGGTCGATGTTGGCCATGTTCCAAAACCCCGGCTGCAGGTTTACACAGCGCACGGAAACATGCTTGTGTTCAAACATGAGATCTCAGTCCAGAGGTCAGCCTACATCAGGCCTTTCAATTTCAGTCTTATTTGATCCTGAAAGACTGTTTTAGATTTTCTGAAATTCAGAGCAAGAGATGAAGCTTTCATGTGTTTTTTAAAGTTCCAAAGTCCCAGTAAAACTTAATTTATCTATGGAAATGGAATTGTTTCCTTTAGAAATGCTACTAAATTCAAGCAGGACAGGATCACTGATTGAGGATTGAGTTAACTGAGCCAAAGTTAGAGGCTCAGAAAGTTCCCAGTAATCCCAGTCTGTGATTCTGGGAAGCATGTCGTCACAGGAATGTCACCTTTTAATGAGGTTATCAGATGTTATTAAACAGAGATTGATGCCCTCTGGTCCACAGAGGTTTGACTTGATTCATTTTTAGTGGTATTGAATCAGTTCTGAGTGTTCAGTGAGGGTTTTACGTCAGGACAACTGGTGTGTGTGTGTGTGTGTGTGTGTGTGTGTGTGTGTGTGTGTGTGTGTGTGTGTGTGTGTGTGTGTGTGTGT
>JBBBVU010000013.1:28750110-28779070 GCA_037177055.1 Atherinosoma microstoma
TTTAGTCTGCAGGACACGGTGTCCATGGTTTCCAGAAAGAATTTCACATTTTCATCCATCTGACCACAGAACAGTTTTCCACTTTGCCTCAGAACATTTTAAATGAGCTTTGGTCCAGAGAAGACGGAGATGTTTCTGGATCCTGTTCACATATGGCAGCTTTAACCTGCGTTTGTGGATTTCAGGGTGAACTGTGTTCACAGAGAGAGATTTCTGGAAGTCTTCTTGAGTCCATGCAGTGGTTTCCAGTAGAGAATCATGTCTGTTTTTAATGCAAAGCTGCTTGAGGACAAGATCACCAGGATTTAGTTATGACCTTCAGCCTTGTCCCATGTACACAGAGATTCCTCATAACTCTGAATCTTTTGATGATATTACACACTGTAGATGGTGGGATCTTCAAAGTCTTCACAATTTTATGTTGAGAAATATTTTTCTGAAATTGTTCCATAATTTTTAGACCCATTTTGTATCAGATTGGTGAACCTCTGCCCATCTTTACATCTGAGAGTCTGTACCTCTCTGAAATGCTCCTTTTATACCCAGTAGTTACCGATCTGTTGCCAATTAAACTAATTGGTTGTCAAATGCTTCACCAGTTGTTGTTTTTTTTAACCATTTACTTTTCCAGCCTTTTGTTGCCCCCGGTCCAACTTGTTACAGATGTGTTGCTGCCATGAAATTCTAAATAATCTAATATCATCAATGAAATGGTAAAATGTCTCAGTTTCAACATCTGATAAGTTGTTTATGTTTTATTGGGGATAAAATATGGGTTATTGAGATCAGCAAATCATTACATTTTGTTGGCATTCATTATCTGAGGAAAGTATGTGGGCAGTTTTAGGTGATAAATCAATTACCTGTGTGATTAAGTGCTGAAATTGCACTTGTTCTCTAAATAAAACAACTTGGGTAAACTTTTTCAAAAGATATCACATGTTTTCCTCATAAGTAACAATTATCTTTCATTTGTGTAAGATTTGCACTGTAGAAAAAATACACAAGAGCAACACATCCTTACTGAGATGGTTTGTACTCACACTCTGCCCGGGGGAAGATCCCTTCAGACACACAAAGGTAGATATATGTTAATAATAGGATTCTTTTTTAGATAACACAGAAGATAAATACTTCAGTTTTATGTTTTTCAATAAAAACAAAACATACTTGTCAAATGTCGTCTTGACTTTCAGCTGATAATCCACCTCTGGAAGTTTGACAAGAAGTCTGTCAGAAATCAAATCGGAAAAAAAAACATTACTTGAATTGTAAACATACAACAATAAAACAAATATATATATATATGCCCAAGACATACATGTCAAAAATATAAAAAAGCTGAAGTAGTAACTGGTCACTATGTGACATGATACCTGACTTTGGTGGTGAATTGTACTCCAGTCTTGATGATGAGGGGTTTCTGTGGATGAGTGGGCATGCAAGGCTGCTTCTCTACCACAAATGAGCTGAGAAAAAACCACAACAAACATGATTAACTTCCTCATTACAGCTTACATCATTATATTTACTGTGTCGCTTAAGTTGTGTAAGGAGTTGTTTATTCCGGAAGCAGAGGGCAAAGACAAGTTGGATATTTATCCATCAGTCCAATTTGCATATTTTATTAGGCAAAAAGAAAATGTATGCAAAATATAATTGAATTACATGGAAACGTGTTGTATCAACTTGAAAAAAAGCTCTGTTTTTCTGAATTAATGAGATAACAGAAAAGAAACACTGCTGTGTTTTGACGGGATAACGTGCACTGCTTGTCGACATTGTCATTATTTAATTTAGGCACATATGATAAATTCAACTTGTCTCACTACAGGCACTACAAACTGGAAAGAATATGTTTCAAAAGATCTGAGCTCAATGAATAGGAATATTTTTCAAGGTTTTACTTTATTGTAATCTGTGTGACAGGAGGATTAGGAAAATGATCTCTTAATGGAGAAAAAGGATTTTTTTTATTTGTAAAAAACTTCATTCAGAAAAAACAGAGCATTTCCCCCAAGTGAATGTGATACGCTTCCATAGTATCTAAATGAAAATTAAACCAATCAACATTGGTGGTTCCCAACCTTTTGTCCATGAGGACCGTGTTAATGCATCTACCGAAAACCTGTGGACCCCCTCCCCCTCCCCACCCGCCCCATGTTGAAACCATGCTTGGTTTATTTTTTCATTAGCTTCTCACCATAAATGAAACCTTCTGACTCCTTTCCTTTCATAAAGCCAAAGTTAAGGTAATTACCAACATATAGCCTTACTTAAAAAAAAAGAAAAAAGAAAAAAGGGATGACGAACCATTTGCACCGTGGTATGTCTCAGACTGTCTAATTAATAAAATGGTGCAAAGTTTGTGTTTTTGGGTTCCCAAAACACTGGTCCCATGTGAATGAAACACTCAAATGATAAAAAACTTAGGCAAAAACACCTCAATTCGTCTCTGTGAGGAGTTAATTTAAATCACACTGGATGTGAACAGTCAAAGTCTCGGGGACCTCCTTTGCTCTCTGTGGGACCCCAGGTTGGGAACCATTGTACACCTGTAAGAGGTTACGTATTGCTTTTATTCACTGTCCATTATATCTGTTGTGTTTAACTGTGCTGTTTCTGGCAGTGTCAGTACCTCTTGATGAGATGGTAGATGAGGTATTTAACTCGTTCTTCCAGCTGAGGTTTTTGCAGGGGAATTGGGTCGCTCTCATAAGTAACCTTCACAACCAGCTCTCCCAGTTTGTCCAGCTGACGTTTGATCTGGAAAAGGCTCTGCACCGTCAGAGTAAACCTGACATGGGAACAAAAGATGAGAATAAGGGACAACAGAAAAATTGCAACTAAGATACACTATCTCTAAATTTCATGGTTTTGGTTTCGCTGCTGCAGCAGCCAGAAACATTCACAATTAGTCCAAACTGTTCAACAACATACATAAACACAAAGATGAGTGTAAACTTTCATGCTAGCTAATGTTAACCTAATGTAGCCACAGTTATGCTAACATGCTAATCTAAGACGAACTAATTAGGCTAAGGATTTCTATCAAAAAGATTTGGCACTAAATTTAATTTAATATCAAATAAAAAGTTTGAGATTTAATGTGAAGTTAGTCCTAGTACAACATGAAGGATACTGCTTCAAAAAGACCAGCTTTCACTTATTGCTTCACAAAATACTATAGCAAGGAATCAAGTAAACTTACTCAAGTACAAATGAAAGCTATCTGCTCAATATTTAACTTTATGTAGGCCTATCTACTGATCTATTTCAACTTGTGCTGCTAAATAAAAATGCCCTTTATTAATGGCTCCTTTTAGAAGTGATTTACTGCTCTGCTATTACACCAAAGCAACAATTTTATGTACAACTAATTACCTCTTCAAAGAGGAACATCTCTGGCTGAATCAAAGGGATGAGAAGTAGGCTACAGTAAGTAATAAAGGCAGTAAGTAATGAAAAGAATTTTAAGGGATTTAATTTCTTCCAAACAAAATATTTTTCCCAAGTTACCCAGTCGGGTAACTCCTTATACAATCATGATAAGGAGTTGAAACAAAGGTAAAAAAATGATCCTGATGGTGTTGTCCCTGTTATGAGGGGGATGTAGGATGCATGTTGTTTTTTTTTACATTGTTAATAACCTTTATTAGTTTTTGCAAACTTTATTACATGAATGTTGGTTAGTACTCAGCTATATCTGTGCCAGGTGTTTTTTTTTTACAGATGTAATTGAACCTCATTCATTACCAGCTCTGCAGTTGCTCCAGGCCAGTCAGCAGTGGACCACCAATGGCAGCAATCTGCTGCCTGCGCTTCCAGTCCTGCAGCTCAGGGTTGAGCTGGGAAGTCATTAGGTCATCAATCTCTGTGATCACAACATCCATCTTTGACAGTATCTCCTAAAGATGTGGGAAAAGCAGTCAGTGATGGTTTTTTACTTGTGGTTTACACAGGGTGGTGTGTCTATTAGTTCATCCAGGGTCAGGATTTTGAATTTAGACTCTCACCACTTTTCTTTTAGATATTTTTAAAACATACCTTCCTCTTAAAATCAAGCCTGTTCAGCATTTCCTGTAGTCTTGTTACTTCCTGCTTCATCATGTCAGAGTTACGATCTGATGATTCTGAGACACAAACATACACAAGCACAGACGTAGTTTGGACAGGGTGTGCTGTAGGATGTACAGCTCTCTTGCAATAGAAATAAAAACAGTAATTCCAAACAAGTAAAACTCCCAGATCCCAAAAAGCTGCAAAAATGTGGAAATGAAAATAAGATATCAATATTAATAATAAAATGCAGCTATCCTTACAATTATTTAAATTTTTCTTTGCAGTATCCAAGATATTTTATATTTTGTCCCATAAACTTAATTAAATGTCTTGATAAAAACAGAAAATAGTTTTTGGTGCATCATTTCTTTGTTGGTAATTTAACAGCCTGGTACCAACTCCTCATGCTGGTCACCAGCTTGGTCAACCATGCTGTCCCACTCTTACACCAGCATCTGTCAACAGTCAGCCAATGTGGTTGTGTTGGTCACTCTGGTACCAACAGCAGCCCAAGCTGATCCTACAAGTGTTAATGGAGGCAGCTCATCCATCCTCTGGAGGTAGTTTCTGATAAACCCGCTCTGTGGGGGGCCAGCGTTGTTGTCTTGGAGGATAAAGTTCACTACCAGACTGTGGAGATATGGGATCACCACTGGTTGCAGAATTTCTTCTCCATATTGCTCTGCATTGAGATTTTGCATTGAGAGAAATGCTTCCCCACACCATCCCACTGCCTCCACCATCACACTGCCTCCACCACCACACTGTTTCCACCACCGCAACACCAGAAACAGGCCTGTTGGTGAAGGGGAGTCATGGCCTCCTGGCAGCTGTGCAGACCGAAGATTATCTGTAAATCTGTAGAGGCCTGCCTACGAACCCTCGGTGCTGACAGGGTGTGGAAATAATAATCTTGTGGTATCATTTTTTTGGGACGCCCACTTCCCTGACACCCCCCATTATGTGGAAATTGGCCTTCAATTTGCAGATGGTACAAGGGCTCACTCCAAATAATGCTGCAACTTGCAACACCGGCCTGAAGATGGATCCAGATCAGTCGCACATGGCATGCTTGTAGCACACATCAAAAAGGGAAATAAACAGACTTTCAAATAGTATAAGATTTATGCCAAGAAGCATTGTAACAACAAAGAAATAATCAACGAAAAATGAATGCAAACTGTTATGTTTGCATTCATTTTCACTTCTCAGGTCTGCAACACATGTCAAATAGAGCAGGTTTTACCACTCTGTAATGGTTCCACTTATTCTCACAGCACTTTAAAACGTCCTGCATTAACGATTAAGTTATTGGAGCATTTTAAGAGCTTTTTTGTCCCATGCTTTCTAAAAACATGTCTTGTGGGGACATGTCAGAACTGGCCAGTCCACTACTGACCCTCTTCTTCCTCAACCATGTCTTTGTAATGTGGAAGGTAGTTTTGCATTGTTGTTGTTTAAAAGTGCATGGACACCGCTCTAAAATCTGGATAAACTTATCTGTATCAATCACAGATGTATAAATTAGCTCTGCTAAAGGAAGCCGATCCCACCCATCCTAGATGTCTCAGAGTCCAGAGAAGTTAATGTTTATCCGAGACTTCAGTCTTTCATGGAGACTGCTTTTGTACCACAGTATGGAGGGCTGTCGTTCTCTTTGCATTTTTCACACTGTCCCCATACATTTTTTTATTCAACGTTGTAAATGAGTTCTCCTTTTTAAAACTTGTGAACACAGAATATTTACAGAACTGACCTCGTGACTGTAGGGTCTTGTAGCGGAAATCAAAGTCATCCTGCATGTCCTCAATGTACTTCACAGCCTGGTCCATCAACTACAAACAAACACACACAAACAGATTTTTAAGTAAACCATGAAATGGTTCCTGTTTATTTGGATCTTTCCTAAAAGGTTGGAGTGTTTTGTTTACCTGCACGCTGCCTCTAATGATCCCAACTCTGTTGTCCATGTTTTTCTGCCTCTCAAAAGCCACAGAATTCTGTATTGATTTTTCCAGCGGACCCTGTTGAACATCCTCTCTTTAGTCAATATTCAGTTGTCAGTAATAAACTCTGTATTTCTGAAATTGGGTTCAACAAAGACCCCCGCCTGCTGGTGTAAGAGGAGTAATGACAAATCTTACTTGTATCTGCTTTTTTTAAAACTGTCTTTCTTTTCTCTGATCATGAGAAGTGGGGAAGGGATGGCCTGGAGGGGCATGGGTGACCCCTAGAGTCTGATTGCTCCCCCCAGGTGCAACCCCAAGTGAAAACAATCATATTGAAACTTACTTTTACCTTGGTAAACCTCAGATGCCCAAGTGCAAGTGAATGCAGCGTGTAATGTACTTATTTTGTTGTTCTACATAACATTATCATGTTCTAAATTATGATATGATTCATACAGTATTATTTTCCAAAATATCTAAATTTTATGAAGAGGGTGTAAAATTAATTAAACCACCAGATGTGACGACTATGCAAAGTTAAATGGCTGAGAATACAGGAGAAGAGCTCGAGATTTGGCTCAAAGTTGTTGTTTTTAGTTACCAAAAAAGTTTAAGTCTTTGTGCAACTGTGATTACAGGGATACATAAACATCTTAAGTAAATAATGATGAAAAATATAATTAGTTATTTGTTATGAGAAATTTTGCTGTATAACTTTTTAAATGAGATGACCACCTTAGCTGTAAAAATCATTTCCTAAAATCTAGACCTTTAAGAGACTGATTTTGTCCAGTTTGGTCAGAAAAAACTGTAAAAGAGCCCATAATATTACAATGACAGTTAATATGGTGAACTTTTAGTGGCTGATTTTGGGGGGAAATCACTTCTTTCAGCTCTATTTTTGGCCTTTAATCATTCAAATAAAAATATTCTGTCTTTTCTGTTGCTAATTCTCTATGAATTTGCTGCTAACTGTGTTTGCTTGCTTTTCGATGCTGAGCAGAAAAAGGTACTTTGGCTTCTTTTTTTCTTTTAGCTAAAAACAGCTGCTTGCAAAGGATACCCAGGAGAGCTGTGGGAGTACAACTAAACAATAAGAATTTAAATGTAAAATCAAATCATTGGGCAAAAAGAAAATGTTTGCAGGGACGGATGATTGTTCTGTTTCTAGCATATTTTCACATATACAGGCAGTCCTGTGCTCAACTGTAAACGTGTCTACAAAGTTATATTATAAGAAAAAGCAGGTTAATCAGATTTAAATTCTGTCTGTGTCTCTGTAACAGCTTAGGTGGAAAAACACCACATAAAAAACAAAGAAAGAAAACTGCCATCTCATTTCTGGTTTTTGTTCCGTCCAGCATTGTTTCCTGGGAGCAAAGTGAGTTGGGAGTTGGGAGTGTCTTGTTCACAGTGCTGTCTTCCTGGTAGTGGCCCTGGTTTACCAGCAGCTTCTCTTGTTTAAAAAAAAAAGGGAATTTCCCTTCAGAACAGACAATATGACAAACCTGTTCCTGTGCGCAGGCGCTGGAGAGAATACGCCGTTCTTCCCTGAGGCAGGTGGAGATGACTCTAGCCATGACCGTTGGGTTGGATGTGTATTTCAGCTGGGGGAGGGGGGGCATTCAGATACACATATTAATTCATAAGCAACTTAAATGATCATTCAAAGTTTCACAAGCTCTTGGACAATGAAGAGCTTTGATTCAGAGGTTTTATTCATTCTAATTTTCACATAACCATGCTGACCACAAAATGAGCCGCAGGTTGGTTAAGTTCTTTTTACTCTGTTTATCTTGGCAAGCAGAAACATCAAAGACGTTGATGATAAGGAAATAGCATTTATAGGAGGAGTTGCACAATTGATCTTTTCAGATAGATTAGTTTTTACTGGAAGGACGGCGAGAAATCAGGTTTAACTGGTTTAAAGAGGACCACTTTGCAATAACAGTGTCAACATCATCAAAATGTGCACTATTACTGAGAATACGCCAACATTAATGCTGTATAACCAGGATTTTATTCCAATCTTAAAGAACATTTTGAAGGCTTAATCATCATTTAGAATTGAGACAAGGTCCAAAATCAAAATGACAGTCAAACAATATGTAGCTTCTTTCAGGAAGTTATGGAAGGTTTTCTTCTTCTGCATTTTTTTTTTTTTAAAAACATTGTACTGTTCTTATGAAGGGAAATGGAAAGGTATTACAAAATAAAAACAAAAACAACTTAAAGCCATCTGTGCCAGTTAAGTCAACTCCTTTTGCTTTAAACCCATCAATTGAAAACTTCCATTTAACTTATAAGAAACGTCACAGAATGAGTTCAGTTATTTCCACCAGTGTGTTATCTATCACATGATCTTGTTTTTGGTTGTTTGATATTTCAATCTATCTTGTTCCACATAATTCTAGGATGTATATTCACCATCCACTTCATCAGGTCCACGTTTTAACCTGCTTGTCAGCATGGCAGCAAGTCAACACATTCAGTCATGTAGACGTGGTGAGGAAGACTTGCTGAAGTTCAATCTGAGCATCAGAATGAGGAAGAAAGGGGATTTAAGCTACATTGAACGTGGCATGGTTGTTGGTATTTCAGAAACTGCTGATCTACTGGGTTTTTCACACACAACCATCTCTAGGGTTTACAGAGAATGGTCTGAAGAAGAGAAAATATCCAGTAAGCAGCAGATGGGCTACAGCATGGTTTGTTACTGACCATGTCCATCCCTTTATGACCACAGTGTAGCATCTTCTGATGACTACTTCCAGCAGGATAATGCACCATGTCACAAAACTCAAATCATCTGAAACTGGTTTCTTGAACATGACAACAAGTTCACTGTACTCCAATGGCCTCCACAGTCACCACATCTCAAGCTGGTCCATTTGGGATGTGGTGGAACGGGAGATTCTCATCATGTGTGATGCTATCGTGTCAATTTGGAGCAAAATCTCTGAGGAATGTTTCCAACACCTTGTTGAATCTATGCCATGAAGAATTAAGGCAGTTCTGAAGGAAAAGAGGGGTCCAACCCAGTATTTGCAAGGTGGATCTGATAAAATAGAAGAAATCACAAAATAGAAGAAATGCTGAAGTGGCTGAAAACATTTGTAAGGTCCTGCATATCTGTAATAGCCACAGCTCTCAGAATCTGCATGGCATTTAAGGTAAAGTGTGGTGGTGGTGGTCTGTGCATCAGATCATTCAGAAAAAAGTACAGAAAATTTTGCTGAGAGAAAGGGGAACTCTCACCCTCGCCTCCAGAAGTGACTAGTTTTCATTAGCACCTTTGCCGGAAAGTCAAAGTATGAAGGCGCTTGAACGCACACCTACATGTTCACACTTTCACTGGAGTGACATCACTGCTGCTGGCAAGACTCAGATCGGCCTGTTTTTGTGTTTCCAACACCTGTCTATCAAAAACTCACTTCTCTTGTTCATTTGCTGTTGTTGGTGTGTACCTCTTATTGCTGTTGTTTACACTTTACACAGCTCTTATCAAAAAGGTCAAATAAACATACGTGCAATGGAGGGGTTTCCCCAAGAAGAGATCTGACCCGAGCAGAGAAACACTGATATGATCTTAATTTCTCTTTTGTGCTTGATGAATCGTACAGACGAACTTTTCTCACACATAACAACAACAACAAGCCACAACACTGATGACTACCACAGAGGAGTAACTACTTCCTCTCAAAAGTGTTGACTCGAACATGAATGTTCAGATACACAGGAAATGGCGGTGTGCACCTCACCAGCTCGTTCTGTAAAGATATGTTTCTTTTCAAGAATAAAACATGAGCAGCGGCTCGTGACGCCAGCATGCACTTACTTCTACCAAACATCCTGTAGAGCTCAACAGCCCATTAAGCCATTACCTCAAGGTGATAGCACAGAGGATTTAAAAGGCTGATTTCAAACTTACATGTAAAAACTCCAAAAGGCCAAATCTGCATGGTCAATATAAGAGACACATATAAACAGAAACTACAAATTTACAACCTTCTTTTGAGAATACAACTATCACTGTACTTCCCTTTCACGTCTAACACACACACACCAAACACCATTAAACTTCTCCTTATTGTTGATGTTTTAACTTTAACAACTTGTGCAAATGAGAACAGGAGAGTTGGTCTGTGCTTGAACTGAAGCTTATGCAGCCATTTGAGTTTAGACTTAGTTTATTTGACAAAAATACATATTAGTTTTAGTCACATTTAGTCATTTCAATACATGATAGTTTTAGTCCAGTTTTAGTCAACAAAAACTCAAAAGGGGTTTAGTCTAGTTTTTGTCAGTTTTCGTAGGATAAAAACAGGAAAAAAGCAAAGTGTTGGTCTTTTAACAATTGAAATTTGTACATTCAACAACTGTAAAATAAAATCCTGCTTTGCTGGTCCTTGACTTTTCCAAAAAACTGTGTGAATTTTCATAAAAAAAATGATCCTAACATTTAGTAGCCCATGTAAAAAACAGAGAAATTTTTTTTTTTTGTCTATTTTATTAGCCGTGGATTTTTACTGCTTGCTCTGTTCTATTTTTAGTTTCCCAACATTCTCAGATCCTGTGGAATGGGTTGGCTGATGCCACAGCAGCAGGAGACAATAGGCTCTGCACTACGACTTCTAAATAGTTTTAAACTGCATAGTAATAGTGCAGATGGTCATCATGACAGTATAAATATTCTGGCCTTCATATAAAGTAACTTATGCCATGTTGTCTGGGTGTTCTCTCCGTCACTTCAGACTTATCAACTCGGTCTGTGTTTTCAGAAATAAATATTCAGGCTGCGCAAATTAAAGTTCTGATTTAGTTTGTTTTTGTGGCAAACAGGCAACAGATGCTGTTTTAGCCTCCTTCCTTTTGTAAAGCAAAATTTTTGTTAGAATTAATGTTATTTTAGCTGTAAATGGGCCGTGCTGGACTTCATTGCTGCTGGTAAATGCTGGCACAGTTACCACCGTCTCTACAATGATGTCCATAGATCATCTCACTGTTTCCCAACAACAAGCCCCTTAGTTGATGCTGCTGCCGTTGTCCATCAATGAATTAATAAACTCAACTGCGTGTCTGTGTGACTGACCGCAGGTGTGTTGTACAGTGCGCTGCAGGTGGTGGGCGTGGCCGAACAAGGAGCGGGTGCAGCTTTTGACAGATTACAGCACAACAGGCAGAAATCTCTGATTCTGAATGTGTGACAGACCATCCACTAACATTTTCCTCCAGTCTCGTCTCGTCAACGAAAACTCACGCTCGTCTCCTCATGTTTTCGTCATCAAAGAGAAACTTTTAGCGTGTCACCGTCTCGTTATTGTCATGAGAATAAAGGCTCGTCACAAAATCATTTTGTCTACGTCATCATTGACGAAAAACAACAGTGATCTGAACGCCCACCAAATAAAGGATTATGCCAAAAAATTTGCTTGTTTTGATGTTCAGGAACAAAACGGCAGACATTTTCCTTCAGACTGTGAAAGAAATGACTGTTATTTGACCAGAAATACTTCTATAGAGGTGGGGAAAACACAGTAATAAGACATGCATACAATCCAAAAGGGAAGTTTGGAACAGAAAGAAGAGTCGGAAACATGATGCTTTCAGGTTTCGGTTTTTCTTCCCTGAAAGTATTGCACAGAATCTTGAAAACAAATATACAACCTCTTTTGTTATGTTTTTACATATCAGGACACTATAAAAAACTCAAATCAACTGCTCATTACCAGGTTTTAAAAGATAAATACAACAATTAACTATTAACTATTTTACAAAAACTCAACCAAATAAAAAAGTGTAAACACCAAGAACAGCCAACAATTCAAAAGCTTGTTCAGCAGCAGTAACTTGAATTTATCCTTTTTTGTATG
This sequence comes from Atherinosoma microstoma, assembly GCA_037177055.1. Lineage (NCBI taxonomy): Eukaryota > Metazoa > Chordata > Actinopteri > Atheriniformes > Atherinidae > Atherinosoma > Atherinosoma microstoma. The sequence goes on from JBBBVU010000013.1 coordinate 28,761,995, forward strand.
ATGTTAGTCTGATACATTGTTGTGGAGGAATTTCATGATTTGCAGGAAGCAATCTAAGCTTTAGTTGTCGGACAGTTCACCCCACATTTAACTCAATGACACACTAGCCATGTTCACATGGACAAAAGTATTCAGATTAAATGCCTGATCAGAAGAAAAAAAAGTTTAATCTGATCCGATCATACTCATTCGGATCAAAATTTCATTCCAATCGGGACGAGTGGGTTATACATATTGTTGTTCCTGCTGCTATGCATGAAAACTATGGAGGACCAAAAATCTGACATTAATTCAGAAATATAAAAATGACTTAATAAAAAATTGATATAGAGCATAAAAAAAACTACTGAGAAATTGTTTTTCAATTAAGAAACCTATAAAATGTGACACAAATCTATATTTGTATTGTTATTTTCAACTCTTTTAATTTAACTTTGTATTAATACTCTTATTTTTTTACTTTTCCATGTAATTTTCAGTTTAATTATTCATTTATTTGGTGCTTTTTAAAATTTCTTTCCTCCTTTATTTTTTGGCTGTATTCATTTCTGTATTATTTCCCTTTTACTTTTTCTTATTAACAAAAATATTCATTCTTGTACATCATTTTGATCTGACATTTTATTTATTTATTAATTTTTGACACTTTTTTAAATTCACGTCATATTTACATCCTCATTATTTCCAATCTTGTATTTTATTTCTCTATCTATTTCTCCAATCGTTATTATTTATGTTTCCTTGTTACATTTCTGTATGCATTTCTGCCTCATTATGTAAAAGAGGGGACAGTCTTTCAAGACGTGTCATGGGGGCAGATCCTCGCCTATAGGTCAAATAACACTGAGCGATCACAGGCTCCAAGTGCAGGGAGGATGCAGTCAAGCCTGGCTCTGCTGCTTGTGGTAGATGGAAGTTTTGAGCGGATATTAAACAGGTACAGGTAATGGATGGAAGGATTACGCTGCTGAGTGACGTAGAGCCGAAATAGACTGTAAAAAAACGGAGGATATGATGTTCCAAACTGGCTAGGGAAGAGCTGAAAGATGCCGCCAGGACTGGGTCACTGCATTTGGTCAGTCCACCCTGTTGTGATTAGTCAACTAAAGTCACCACCAAGGAGTGGAATTTATTTATCTATTTTGTATATTTGTCCTTATAAGAGAGGAAAACTTGTTTAATTAAGGAAGGCTCGGATATGCTCTACAATCCGGGAGGAGCATGTTTTACTCTGGTAAAAGCAACTGTGGTGGACCGGGGAGAAGAGGAAGAGAAACGGTTATTTAGGGAAGGTTCTCTGAAGATTAGTTGCGACCTACAACGAAAGTTCACGGAACATTTAGAATAGTTTTCATCTCAACGATCCAGGCAACGTTCACTGAACATCACAACCAACTTCCCCAGAACCTTCAGCCAGTTCTTTTGTTGGTTACCTGCAGCTTGAACACCGCAGAAATGTATGAAGAAATGTAAATAGGAAACAGAAATAAAAACACTTAAGAGAACTAAATAGAGGAAGACAATATAAGATTGGAAATAATGAGGACGTAAATATGACTGTGAATCAAAAAGTGTCAATAAATGAATGAATAAATAAAATGTCAGATTAAAATAAAGTAAGAAATAAAAGAATTTGTGGAAAAGAAATAAATACGAGCACAAAAATAAAATAGGAAAGAAAGAATAAATTTTAAAAAGCACCAAATATTTATAATAAACTAAAAATTACATGAAAAAGTCAATAAATAAGAGAATTAATACAAAGTTGAATTAAAACAGTTGAAAATGACACTAATATAAATTTATATGAAAAATAAATTATAAATTTATGTCACATTTGATATATTTTTAAATGGAAAAAGGATTTATCAATATTTTGGTACAACGTGTTGGCATATACATTTTTTAATGAAGCCATTTTTATATTTCTGTATTCTTATTTTAGATTTTGGCAGTTTCGGTCCTCCATTCTTAACATGTCAGACGAAATTATCCTCACTGCGCTGTTACGTAATCCGTACGACAATGTAATGTAACCCCATACTTAACAATAAGGCTGGTATTCCACTGGTTACTTTACTCAATAAAGTTTTTGTTGTTAAAAAAGAGTTACAGCGAGCAGATGATATGATGAGACCAAAGCAGAACGGATGATAGGTACTGTATGTGATGCAAACACATTGCTTGAGATTTTTTTTTAAAAAGTGAAATTATTAATGGTGGAGAAACTGAAATCAGTTAGACAGGAATAGATATGCACACACAGTGGTGTTTGTTTACATTGGAAATCACAGTTTCTTCTTCTACTGCTGCTTCTGGAAAGTCTGACAGTGATACAGCTCTGATCATGTCAAAATAATTTATTCTGTTCAAACATGATGGAAGTAAACACACTTCATAACCAGAATAACTTATTCAGGCTCATGCAAACAGTACAGATGTGATCTGTGCTGTAACTTGATTGAATACATTTTGAAGATGTAAACATGGGTAATGACTGCAAGGTGTCCAGGTCTCGGACTGCAGAACCAGCCCAAATCACCAGACCTCCAACTCCATGCTTGACGGGTGGTGTAAGTTGTTGATACTTTTTGGTTTTTACAAAATGCAGCCCAATCTATTCTGACCAAACATCTCCTTTTTGGTCTGGTCTGTCCAAAGGACATTGCTCCAGAAGTCTTGAGGTTTGTTTAGAAGCAGATTTGCAAACCTAAGCTGTGCTGCCATGTTCTTTTTAGAACATTCCTGAAACTCTTCCAAAACAAATCATACTTGCTCTGTCTTATTCTCATTGTACTGTCATGAACTTTAATATTCAACATTACTGAGTCCTGGAGAGTCTGAGATGTGGCTGCTGGGTTTCAAGCAAGCTTGGAAAGTTCACTCCTGGGAAGATTGGCATCTGTCTTGAATATTTTCTACTTGTGAAAAACCTGTCTCTGTGTACAATGATGGACTTCAAAACTGGTTGTAAATTACCTTTTAACCCTCCCCAGATTGACAGGTAATGCTGATGTCTTTCCTCCTTCCTCCTCTAAAACTAGCAAATCTTCCACTTTTTTGAGGTGATCAGACTTGGTAATGATCAATTAATCCATTTCATTTGATAAACATCTGGCTATACCCTCTTAAGTCTTATGGAAACAGTAATGATGGACTTATTCACACACTTATTCTGTGTTTTGGCTTAGCTTTTATCAAATAAATAATTAAGTTGAGTAATATGTCATATTAAAACCACTATTTTCTTTACGCATGACTCAAATAGGAATCTATATAATTTTGTTGCACTATAACCCATTTTATCACCCTCTTGTTTTTCCCAGCTGTGTAAGCATGGCATGTCCCATATTTTAAAACCCTGTTTGGACTTTATTTTCCCAGATTCACCATTTCAGACCAAAGGCTCCCATTTTTCCTTTATAATGACATGTATCAACTTAAACACTGAAAATCATTTGTTGGTGCTTTCCTGGTTTAATCTTTGCTGCACTTGTCTGTCTAGAAACATTGCTTCTGCATTAAAGAGCACAGACTTAGACTTAGACTTAGACTTGTGGTGCCATTTCTGCATTCTGGGTTAGCTTAAATTAACTGAAGTGAGAAATTTCTGGTGCGACATGAGTTAAGTAAACACAGTCGAGAGTACTGTAGGTAACACAAGCGACAGATAAATAATGCCTGTGCTATAAATGGAGCTTTTGCTATGAGATAACAGGACATGAAGTGATGAAGGATGATGACGTACCTGCAGCTGCTGTTGTATGATTTTCATGTTGTGTCTTTGCAGGAAGTTCTGCTCCTGCGAGCGCACCTTCTCCAGCTGGGACAGCAGGTTTGTAAACATCACTGCAGCCATTGAATCATCATTTACAGCCGTGTCCCTGAAAAAAACCCAGCAAATACCATTTAGGAAATTCCAAACTTAAACTTTCTGTTCTTGATAAAGTCGTTTCTATTCAGCCAATTCTGAAACTTTTTAACATTAAATCTTAGCCAATCCTTTTGATTGCATTTCCATAACTTTAACATGTTACAGGACATTTTAAAAGACAAACCTGCCAATTTTGGGTTTTGGTGAGAATCTGTCCAGTTCTAAATTGGCTTGAATCCCATATAAAAGACAGGGACTACTTTGTATCAACAGGTAACTATTGACTTACTCAAACAAATATGCCATATGAAGTTCCCAAAGGCTCCATCTTGGGCCCCCAATTGTTCTGCAACTACGTGCTCCCACTAGCTCAGATCATAGAAACAAGCAAAATATCTGATCATAAATAAGCTGATGACACTCAGCTCCATGTTTATTGCCTTACCAGGGATCAGAATGTTCTAGAATTTTCTTGAGCTACGTAAAGATGCATCTGAAATTCTTGTTAAAAACAACGAATCAGTCTAAAAGTCTTGGTGTCATTTTGGACTCTGAGTTGAATTTAAACAGCCATATTAAAGTGAGAACCAAATCAGCCTTTTACCACCTGAAGAATACATCTAGAATAAGGGGAATGATGGCTCAACATGATTTAGGAAAAAAAAACATCTTAATCATCTAATTTTAGTAGTCTTGATGGAGTTTTTATAGGACTCTCTAGAAAATCTCTAAAAAAAAAAAGAAAAAAAGAAAACCGCAACTAATCCAGAATGCTGCTGCTTGTGTCCTCTCAAAGACCAGAAAAAGGGAACATTTCTCTCTAGATGTCACATCTCTTCACTGTTGGTGTACAAGGATCTGAATGGTTCTGGTCCAAAAAACATATCTGATCTGTGGACACCATATGAGCCACCGAGACTTCTTAGATTATCTGGGACAAGTTTGCTTTTCACCCCGAGTTCAAACTTAATATTTAGTTTTTCTGCCCCTGATATCTGGAACAAATTACCAGAAAACCTAAGGTCTTGCCCAAACTTAATTCTGGTAAATTGGGTCTTTTTCTTTTTCAATCTGTTTTCCTGGATATATACACTGATGATGATGTTGATAACACTGATAATGTTTATGTATTCCTTGTTGATATCTGTTTGTTTTATTTGTAACTCACTGTTTATGTTCTCATGTCGGACTGTTTTCCTTTTCTTCTAATTATTCTGCATATTGGGTTGCCTTATGCATGAAATGTGCTGTATGAATAAACTTGCCATGTTACAAGCAGATCAACTGACATGTAGCAAGCTAAAAGCAGCTTGATGACACCTACAGCAGACAAAAAGTAACGACTTGAAGTAATATTTTCTTATCATTAGCTAAAGATGAGATGGGGTGTTCCAAATTTTCTTTTTACTGAAATCAAGTACATTCAGGAAGTGAGGCCGATTACAGTAAAGTTGTGGGCTGCAAAACCAAAACGATGAGCTGAAAGACACCAAAACACTATGGAAAGGGAACTTCAGAAAGGGGCAATAAGTTTCTGTGGCAACCCCCCCGCCTCATATCAACCACATTTTGCTTCAGCGAGTCATCAAATTTCATAAAATTCAAAGGACATTGTGAAGTCCATGTTTTTGTCTTCACACTGTAAGTTTGGGAACTATATTCTTTCTTTTTAAAAAAGCAACAACTAAAAATGACTCAAATATTCTGTGGTAGGCATTAAACCTTTTTGAGTCACCAACACCTCCCCAGACATCCTACTTATATATTTGCAAAATATTTCGGTAGGAAGATGTGTCTGGCTCAAACAATACTTTTATTGATCTGGATTTTAAACTATTTCTTAGATGTCTGCCAACAAAAGAACAGTTTTCTCTCAATTTTAGTCAAATGAATCTTTCCATCACAAGGTTAGTTGCCATTTTGTGTTTTGAAGACTTTTTAAAAGCTATTCTGTTACAATCTTTTATTCAATGTCAAATAAACATAAAGGTGATTCTCCAGCTACAGAAACAAACATGTTTCCATATTATTTTGACAAAAAAAATTAACATTTAATCATCAATTCTTGGCAATAAGTTTAAGATGTTTACACAAATAATGGTAATAATCAGTTTCTGGAAAGTATTTTACTAAAGGACAGCAAAGAAGAAAACAATCAACGTTCCATCTTAACTCATGATAAATAAACGGTCTAAAACTGCATCATTGTTATCATTTGAAGCAAACTGAAATTCAGTGAGTCATTTTTCCATTTAGAGTTTGATGAGTTTCCTGTCATCAAGAGGTTTGTTTCAGGTAATGTCTCTGGGGATGAAACTGTTGATGCTGTTAATCACAACATTGTCCTCCATCGTTTCAAACTCTGGACTGGGCTACGTAGACCTCAGTGCTCTAGCAGAACTTTTTCCATCACTTTGAATAACTTTATTTCATCAGTAGCTCAGCTCAGTTGAGGAGTACCACAGGGCTTAGTTCTCAGTCCTCTTCTGTTCTCTATTTATATTATTCAATTCAATTCAGATTTATTCGTATAGCGCCAATTCACGACAATGTCATTTCAGTCATTCCTCTTGGCAGCTTATTCAGACTTGTAATGTAAATTTTTACGCTGATGACACTCAGCCGTACGTGCACATAAAACCCAAAGACCCCAGGATGGCAGAGGAGAAGCCTCATAACTTTAAGCTCTGTTTTGAAATATTACTCTTTTATTTCAGGCAATGTGGGCTTTGATGATTTTTAGACAATGATGTTTCCTTTTTAGTTCTTTTTTTAAATCATATTGTACCATAAATGCCTTATTGGTTTCGCCTCTCCCTTTTCGTCTTCAAAGGAAAGAACATGCCAGAAGCAGTTGTGAGCACTGCTCAGTCCATTTTTAAGGTTTTAGTATCTTTTGTGCAATTTTTTTTGCAAATGTAAGTTTGTCTGCGGTAAGAGCCCTAGTCTTTTTACATTAAATTCTGGATGCCTGGGCTAGCTGCGTCGAGATGCCTCTGTACATGGGGTGGCTGCTCAACAAGTTGAGCTAAACACCATCCCAGGGTCCAATCTATTCTGACCTTATATTTCCACTTTGGTCTGGTCTGTCTAAAGGACATTGATCCAGAAGTCTTGTGGTTTGTTTATATGCTGCTTTGGTATTTTTAGTGAGACAAGATAGCTTGTTTTGTCGTTTTCTAATTGTTCTGTCGTAAACTTTAACATTTAACATGCTAACTGAGAACTGGAGAGTGTAAAATGTAACTTTTGGGATTTTTGCAGGTTCTCTGCACATGTTAGGACCTCAGAGTGAACTTACTGGGACGCTCACTATACTGGGAAGATTGGCAGCTGTTTTGAATCTTTTCCACTTGTGAACAATATTTCACTCTGTATAAAGATGGATTCTACATAGTTTGGAAATTACTTTATAACCCTTCCTAGATTGATTTGTAGCAACAATTGTTTCTTTGAGCTCATTGCTGATGCCTTTATTCCTTGGCATTGGTAAAACCAGCAAACTGCCAAACATCTGCTTTTACAGAGGTGTTTACACAGATTCTGATAAGTTAATAAAGAGCATCTCATAAACAGCACATGACTGCTACTTTTCCACTTAGCCATGTGAGAGTGGTAAAGGTGTACATAAGTTGTTCCATCCAACCTTATGCATTTTGGCTTCGTTTTTTCTCAGCAAATAATGGATGGTAAGTTATTTTTATTTCTTTTTTCCATTATATTATGATAGTAAAGCTTTTGAATACATGGCATATTTTGTCTGTATTTTCTTAAGTGACTAAATGAGATGTTTCTAAGCTCCAACATCACATAGCCTAAATGCACCATCAATTTTAAGACTGCATCATTTTCATTCATTATGTGTTTAAATAAATAACTAAAGATAAACACATCATATCGTGCAACTTATAGCCCATATATCGTGTATCTTCTGAATATTCAAATAATTATTAACTTGTACGTCTTAACAATGACACTACTGCATGACTCCAGTCAGTTCTTTTTTTTAATTAGTTTTACACAAAAATCATTTTGATATCAAATTAATGTAGGAAAAAATATATAGTTTTATTTTTACTTTATATGGACACAAAATGGCCAATAACATGAAGAATCGCTCAGAAACTCACCAATCCTGGGACTCGATCCAGCTGGACAGTCCCTGTCGGATGTCCATGGGGAAATTATCATCATACAGATAGTCCACGTGCTCCAGGAGTCTCATCTCCAGCTGCTGAATCTGCTTCCACTGGCTCATGCTGCTTTGCGTCCAGGAAACGCAAACACCCGTTATTTATCACCAAAAGATGCGCTAGTCAGCGTGTCATCTCATCTATGCCATTAATCACATTAAACATTCATTTTCTGTCATGGTATCCTTGAAAGTTAGAGGCTGCTTTCATGTTTGTTACCTGAGATGTTTCTGTGCTGCTCCCTCGTCAGCTTCCTCCACCACATGCACTTGTTTCTGTCGATAACTTTCGCTTTGACTGCGCCTCAGTTCAGGAAGAGACCTCATGTAGCTCAGACAGAGAGACTGCCTCAGGTACTCAGGAAACCCAACCCCCTCCATTCAGCTTTACAACTAAAACCTATTTCTGAACTTAGCCTGTATCTAAAGTTGTCCTGCTGAGTTAAGTTGACAAACTGGAACTTTATTTCAAACAGTGAAACTCTGATAGCAGAAATGAAGACAGTAAACATATTGTTTATTTCAGGGAAATAAAAAGAAGGAACTCGTTCAAACAAAATATTAACTCATAAGGAGATTGCAAACATGTAACCTTATTTCCAACTAGGATAAAAAGTAAATAAAATCGGAATGCAGCTTCTCCATATGAAAATGAAGAAATATTAGATGTTGAAACTGTAATTTATTGACATATTTAAACCCGCTGTCTTTGCCAAGTACAAATCAAAAACTTCCCAAAAGGGTTATCTGTTGATCATAATCTTTATCTGCAATCAAACTTTTTTCTTGTTATGAAGTTGTCAACAACAACAAAAAAAAGTGGAGCATCTCATAACAAATGAGAACTGGAAGCAGTCAGTGAAATGACTGAGTATGAAAAGAACATCCAAGAGTCTTTCAGATGTTCGGATGTGGAAATGTTCATATCAGCTACAATTCAATTCAGCTTTTTTGTACAGTACTAATTCACACCAAAGTCATCTCATGGCACTTTTACAAACAGTCCAATAATAATCTGATTAATAACCGTGCCTAATTTATAACTGTGTTAGTATAAACCAATTCATACCTAGCTAATTACCCAGTTGATATTACCTAGATAAGGAAGCTAACAGATTGCATCAAATCTTCTCTTTGATTCAATCCTCCATCCTGAGCTGCACCAGGCAACAGTGGAGAGGAAAACCTCCCTTTTAACAAGAAAAACCTCCATCAGGACCAGAACCAGGAAGGACGGCCATCTGCCTGGACCAGTTGGGGTTGGAGAGGACAGGAAAGAGGGGTCAACAAGTACCATAACGCTGAGCCAGGGATACCTGCTGATAAAGAAAAAGAGAAACACAAATCAATAGCAATAATCAACAATGTCAGAAAGAAGCCAGGTGCATCATGGGATGTCCCCCAGCTGCTTTGACCTATAGCAGAACTAAAGGGATGGATAAGGGTCACCGATCCAGACCTGACTATAAAGAAAGAAAGTTTTAAACCTGATCTTAAAGATATGTACATCTTAACAATGAAGTCTGCTTTCTGAAGCCAAACTGGGAACTGATTCCACAGAGTGGGGTCTGATAACTAAAGGTTCTACTTCTTATTTTACTTTTACAACAGTGGTGGGGAACCTTGGCCCTCAGCCTGCAACTTTTCCATGTTTCCCTGCTCCAACCCACTTGATTCAAATGAATGAGTTATTGTGCAGAATGTGATGCTGTTGGATCCATTTGATTTGAATCACGTGTGTTGGAGCAAGGAATTATGGAAGACTTGCAGGACTGTGGCGCCCTCAAGGACCCGGGTTCCTCACAGATATAATCAGGGAATACAGAATAATCTCTCTACACAAGGGACAAGGCTATAAACACAAATACAATTTCAAACTCTTTTAAAAGAAATAATATGGACAATCTGTCAACAGGATCCACATCTTTTTTCTGACTGATGAGCTGATGCCACACAGTGGGAAACATGAAAATCTTACAACTTTAATTTTTTTTTACTTTTAACATATAATTCTGGATTCAAAATTTGAAAGTTTGTATGTGGTTTCTAAACTATTTTCAATTAAAAAAAAAAGAATAGATAGATAAATAGAATTTTGGAGATCATGCCATTTTTTTGTTTGCATAATACATTATCCCAATATTATGGAAACGGGTTTGCAAACTACAAATAAACACGATACATTCATAATATGGCTTCTTTTAAGTGTTCCTAATTGGGAAATTTTGGAGGCTGAAATCGTAATGTTTTATAAATGCTCTTCCAAGAGCCTGTAATATGGTGCAGTACCACTCCTGCCCAACAGGGGGCGATAAACTGATAAGCGCTTATAACTCAGCAGTAGGGCGAAACGGGGCGGGTCAGAGGTGAAAGTTGACTGTTGAAAACATGGTTGAACACGCTGATATCCGCGTGGTTCATCGAGGTGGCAGTAAAATTAACTTCAGGCAGCCCGTCATAAGTAATGATTCAAGGTTAGTGTGTATTTTCAGTCCGATGAAGTGTAATGTTTGGTGGGACAGATTCTCGTGGTTCTCTCTGTGTTTATTAGCTGAGCAGCTAACACCGGTGCTAGCTGTTAGCGTTAGCTGTTTGAGCCTAGAAGCTGTTTATCATTATGTTGATAACAAAAGTCTCTTTTAACTCCATTGATAACAAAATGGCCACCTGCGTGTGGTTTCTGCTGCAGGTTCCTGTTGTGTGCTTCAGGAGAAAGTGTTAAGGTGTTCAGCACCTCCACAGAGGAGTGTATCCATGATCTGAGGGGACACAGCGACCTGGTGACAGGTGTGCTGCTCAGACCCTCCAACCATCTGCAGGTACAGTCTCGTCTCCAAACAGCACTGCTGCTTGGCCTCTAGAGACATTTTAAGAGTTAATGCAGGGGCTGAAGAAGCCAGTAGTTAGTTTTATCCCCTCTGACCAAAGCTTAAAACCAGAGTTGTGTTTACATGGATAAATATCTCTTCACATTCATCACAATCATTTAGATTATAGATGTATGTCTTTATGAGCTGATACAACAAGCTACTGGGATTTTTTTCTCTCCCATTTTTCAAAGTAGAACAACTCCAGGTCCTTCAGGTTGGATGGGTTTTAAGTAATGTTTAAGTCATGCCACAGATCCTATGTTAGATCGACGTCTTGGCTTCGACTCGACCATTTAAATGCATTTAAACGTTCCCCCTTAAACCACTAAAGTCTTGCTGCACCAGTCTGCTGAGGGCCATTGTCCTGCTGGAACGTCCACATCTGTCCTAGTTTCAAATCTGTGGAAGACTCAACCCGGGTTTCCTCAATTTCCCTGGACTTTGCTCCATCCATTAGTCCCTAAATTCTGACCAGTTTCCCCAGTCCCTTCAGGAAAAACATCCCTACAGCATGATGCCGCCACCACCTTGCTTCCCTGTAGGGATGGAGTTCTTGTGTTGGCTTTATACCAGACCAAGGGTTTCCCTTGATGGTCAAATAGTTACTTCAGACAGATTCAGGGGTCTCTGTTGTGGAGCTTTCCAGCTCTTTAAGGTTACTTTTGGTCTCTTGTTGCTTTCATGTCTGTGAGTTTTGGTTTTGGTAGGTTTGTTGTGGTGCTAAATTCTTTTTATTTTGTGATGATGGGTTTAATGGTGCTCCATGAATTTGAAAGTGTCAGATATATGTTTATAGATTTTTATCTATTTTATAACCCAGTGCAGATTTGTACTGTAACCGTTGTCTATTTTTAAAAGAAAATGGAGCATGAAAACAGTCTCTTCCAGCTCAATTTAAGCTGTCTCCCTACTGAAAGAAGGTCAGTAGCCTGTGGATGGCAAAGATTGGTTGGAGATAATTGCCCTTGCTGAATTTAATGATCAGGGTTTGGCCATGTCACGAACTGTACAGAGGTCTACGACCAAAAAAGTTGTATTCGTCACAGACCAGTTTCATTCTGCTGTGGTTGGTGTTTTCCCCCTAAAAATTTAAACGAGCTTTTTCTCCTTTTTTCATATTACAGAAAACTACTCAAAATGTTTAATTTTACACCTAAATGTTGAATAACAAATTAAAGTAATAAGCAGCTTAAGTTAAACAATACTACACTATGCAGCTGAACACGAAATACAACATTACGTTGTGCATGTACACTCATCGGCCACTTCGCCAGGTCCACCTTGCTATGTGCACTGTGTGGGTGTGAGTGTCATGTTGGTAGTGAAAAAGAGAGTATGATCAGGTCAGGTGTGTTGAAAAGTGCTTTATAAATAAAGTTTGATTTGATCAAAGTCACTTAAATCCCCTTTCTTCTTCATTCTGATGCTCAGTTTGAGCTTCAGCCAGTCGGTCTGACCATGTTTACGTCCCTAAATGTATTTAGTTGCTGCCATGTGATTGGCTGATTGTATATTTGTGTTAGACAATCAAACAGGTGGACCTAAGAGGTCATTGGGTCTATAAGTAAAGGGTCAACAGAACTGGCTCTGCACATGATGGTGGACGTACTATATATTTTTGCATTTGTAAACAAATGATACAACCATGTTTAGTTGCACCAGTTTCAGGTTTTGTTGAGTGAACCGGTGTCCAAATGACAGCTGTTCATAGATCTTATTGCTGATGTGTTTCTGCTGCGTTGCAGGTCTACTCCTGCTCTACAGATGGCACTGTCAGACTTTGGGACTTCACAGACGGCATCCTCATAAAGGTAAGATTTGATTCTTCTTCTTTCTTTTCTTTACTTTAAAGTAAATATTTAAAGGAGGTTCAATTCCCATCATCATGCTGCTTGTTCTAGTTCACTTGTACATTAATACCCTGCCCCATGAATTGCTTAACAGCTGTATTAAAGGTAAAGAGGGTAGAAATTAACCCAGCCTGTGTTTTGTTAAAAGTGTATTAAGGCTGTTTCATGGGTTTCAGACTTATGTCATCGGGTACCCAATCTACTCCATGTATGGATCTGCAAACCATGAAGGGGTTCTCTTTATTGTTACCGACAGGAAAAGTAGCAAAAGATCAGGTAGGTCGATGTCGGCTGGAAATAAGGCACCAAGTCTGAGACTCTTAGATGTGTTTTATTTTTTTAACTTTGTTATTTTGTGTTTTCATAAATGATAAAATTCCTCCATGTGTTGCTTTGATCCTCAACATTCCCGTGTTTTCACGTCGGATCATAAGCTTGATGAATATTTTATGTCTGTGAGGGGTCGCCACATACAGGAAATGTTTAACATGCTGGAAGATGAAACTGGATTAGAGGTCACTGGGTAAGAGTGTGTAACGGGCTGATGTGTGACACAGTGTGTGTTTATGTGCAGAGGAGTTCCAGCTGGTCGCACTACATCTGCCTCAGTGTGGAGATCAGCTGGTGGAGGCCAGAGAGCTTTCTGCTGTGCTCGACAACATCAGCTCCAACCCAGAGGCCATCACCTTTGGTAGACTGGTAAGCTTTTCACCAGTACATTTTAAACCGGTCTTTCTGATCTCCTGTCCTCTTCAGTCATGGCTTTAATCATACGCTGTTGTTTTTACAGGGACAATATCTGGTTTCAGCGAAAGGATTGCAGCTGGAAATCTACTTCTTCAAGAAGCAGAAGTCATTCAGGTTTTACATATTTTGTTGTTTTTTGTTTTTACTTTTAAATAAAACATCAAACTTGTGGTACAAAATTTTAGACCATGAACCAGTTGCACAAAACACCTTGGGTCCTGTCCTTTACATGTTCTTAATATCTTGATCATGTATTTGAGGAATTCCTCAAAATTAGTTAAAACTGTTGCACATGAGACCGTAGCCACCAACATATGGACGAAAAACACTTCACTGCACTAAGTCAGTATTTGTCCGACAGTATGATCTTTAGTCTCCAGTTAATGCTTTCCACTCCGTTATCAGTGAGGAATTTCATATCCCGACAGGGTGCTGTATTATTCACTGTCCATCATCATCATTAGCTTTTCTTTCTGCTGAACAGCTCAAGGCCGGTTTATACTCGCGCGTCGTCCGAGTCAGGATGGTTACGCCGTCACTGCCGTAGGCCCTGCGTAGGTCTGCAGAGGCTCAATGCGCACCTCTTCAGACCAGATGTGCAGCCAGCTACGCGAATGCAGCAACGCGGAAGTACTCCCTTGTGATTGGTCTGATTGTGATTACTTGTTTCCGGATATTTGACTACATTTAAACTGCAGGAAAAAGTGACTTAAAACTGTCTTTTTAGAGATCCGATGACTGTTTACATCACTGATTAGTGATTCTGCAGCCACATCGCTGATTTGTTGTGCAAAATCCGCAGAGAAACCAAACCAGGACTCACGTGCAAAATGATTGGGCTGTGCTGCAGCTCTGTCCGCTAACAGCACCCCATAAAGACTGATCTCTACATGTCATTTGTGTAAAGTAAACTTGTTTAGTTAAACCATTAAAAAACTCCTCCCTGTGGAGTTTATCGGCAGATCCCAGCCCTACTGGGAAACTGCTACACGGCGCTTTTATCCTACGCTCGAGTATAAACACACACTGCCTCTGCATCAGCTACGCCGACCTGACCTGACGCAGATGCTGCTGAAGTATAAACGAGCCTTCAGTCAGAACAAGAGGTGGACATGGAGACACATACTTGTCTAGACTAAAATGCTTATACAAGTAGTTCTCAAATTTCAGAAAATACCAGCCTCTAAGTATGACACCTGACATTATAATACAGTAGTAGAGACCTACTGATTTCCATCAGCCAGACTTCAGAGAGGCAGGTTAGTTCTATGTAAAAATCAGATTTATTGATTGGAGGCACATATCACTGGAAGAGTTCATCATCAGTATTTCAAAACTTTGAATCCAGATCAAAATTATCTGGATTTCCAAATCCCTGGATTCAGATCCATGGATGTCAGATTGATATCTGGGTTAGATGGAGTTTTACAGATCAGTTCCTCCCACCGGATCATAGACAGGAAACAGGAAATGATGACAGAAAAGAAACTGTCTGATCAATATTATTCTGTAGAAGTCCACGCGGACGCTGCAAACAGCAGAAACCAGGCTGTAAGTCAAGTTTTTAACTCAAAAGTGTGTTCAGCTACAGGAGAGGCTGTAGTTGAGAAACAACATCGTGTGTGAATACCTTTACCATTTCCATAACAATAAATAGTTGTTGATTAAATCATTTTAATATACAATAAATCAATGAAAGTTTTTTGTTATTTTTGTAGCATACTCAAAATGATTGTTAATAAATTCAACACTTGGTAAAGGTGTCATTTTTATTCATTAATTGGTAAATATTGTTGTGAACAGTGCTGCAATAAAGCGGACATTGTTTAGTTTTTTTAGCCCGGCATTAAAGCTGGACATAAACAGAAATAATTTGTCAAATAAATTGCATTGTTGGAACAAATGTATAAAACAATACTCAAAATTTTAGAACGTAGATGAAGAAATGTTTGGAGATGCTTCCTGGCGTTGCTGAAGTTAGCTTCTGATTTGTGATATACAGAAAGGGCGATTCCACTGCTTGTTAGGGACCTTACCACATTAGGCCAGGTCCTGCTGAAAAACTACAGACTTAAGATGTTCAAACCTGGATTGAATTATTCCAGAGAGCATGAAGATTCATTAACACACAGCTATTTAATACAATAAAACCCACAAACATTTAGTAAAATGATTAAAAAATGACGACAAAAGGAACGTACGTCCATCTGATCCCACTTTTACCCTCGGATAAACATTTTGCTTCAAATCCAAACTCATATTTCTGGTTTTATATGGATTATCAATGTCAAACAAAAACTAAAGAGAGTTTAGATCAGAACTTTTCAGTAAAGCTGACAGCAGCTTTTTAGCTGACCGAGTTTTTTATGAAAGCAGCAGGTTTTGCAGCATCAGCCTCTTTTGACCTTAAGTTGTTTTCTGCTTTATGTCTTGTTTGAAAACAATCCATTTAATTTAAGTCAGTAAAGCACCCGGCCCTGTTGGTTGGTTGTCGCATGTAATATGGGGTCATGAATCATTTAATCCCCAAAGCTAACATTTCCAGATTTACCTACAAAAGCACAAAGCTGTTCAGTAACACCGAACATTTTGTGGGTAAACAGGTTTTTCCTCAAAGAAGGCAACAAGAAGGGAGCCAGGAACGCGTTCACATGCGTCGCCTGTCACCCAAAAGATGACTGCATCGCCACGGGGCACGAGGACGGCAAGATCCGGCTGTGGTCAGTCATCTTAAACATACACACACCCACCCCACATACACACACCCACCCCACATACACACACAGCTTGTTGCTTGTTTTTATTTAGTGTAGTCATCTGCTGTTTACTTGTGTGCTGATAGCTGAACCGGTGAACTTCCCTCCTCCAGGGTCATGTGAAGGAACGTTTATTAGATTTTGTAACTTCATGAGTTCAGTTTCTTGTTAATCTGTTTTGATTTAATAACCGATACATATGTACATGTACATGTTGGTTTTTGTTTTATTTAATCATTTTGATTTTATTCTAATTATGATTATTATTCTAATTAGATTTATTTGAATTTTGATTGATTTGAAATATATTTGTTTGATTTAATTTAATTTAATTAGAATTTAATTTAAGACAAATTTTAATAAAATTTTTGATTGAATTAAATTTAGTTTGGTTTAAAATTTTGCATTTAATTAAGTGATTAATTCATTTATAGCCCTTAGATTCCTCTATGCTTCATCTTTGAATTGCAGAAACTTTATTTTCCAAATATTCTTTCAGGAGAAATTTCAACCACAACCAGGAGTACACCTACTCCACCCTTCACTGGCACCACAGTGCTGTGGGCTCACTGTGCTTCACTCCAGAAGGTATCATTTCTAGTTTTCTCTCCAAATAAGTGAAATCCAGTCAGTTTGGCAAAGTATGCAAAGTATTTCCCGTCTTAGTTGGGAACAAAATCCCCTCTTCAAATATGATATGTTATTTTTATAAACGTGTGTGTGTGTGTGTGTGTGTGTGTGTGTGTGTGTGTGTGTGTGTGTGTGTGTGTGTGTGTGTGTGTGTGTG
>JBBBVU010000013.1:28779170-28789793 GCA_037177055.1 Atherinosoma microstoma
GTGTGCGCGCGTGTGCGTGTGTGTGCGTGTGTGTCTGTGTGCGTGTGTGTGCGCGTGTGTGTGTGTTTGTGTGCGCGCGTGTGTGTGCGTGTGTGTGCGTGTCTGTGTGTGTTTGTGTGCGCGCGTGTGTGTGTGTGTGCGTGCATGTGTGTGTGTGTGCGTGTGTGTGTGCGTTTGTGTGCGCGTGTGTGTGTGCGTGTGTGTGTGTGTTTGTGTGAGCGCGTGTGTGTGTCTGTGTGTGCGTGTGTGCGCGTGTGTGTGCGTGTGTGTGTGTGTCTGTGTGTGCGTGTGTGCGCGTGTGTGTGTGTGCGCGCGTGTGTGTGTTTGTGTGCGCGTGTGTGTGCGTGTGTGCGTGTGTTTGTGTGTGTGTGCGCGTGCGTGCGTGTGCGTGTGTGCGTGCGTGTGTGTGTGTGTTTGTGTGTGTGTGTGCGCGCGTGTGTGCGTGTGTGTGTGCATGCGTGTGTGTGTCTGTGTGCGTGTGTTTGTGTGCGTGTGTGTGCGCGTGCGCATGCGTGTGTGCGTGCGTGTGTGTGTCTGTGTGTGCGTATGTGTGTGTGCGTGCGTGCGTGTGTGTGTGAGTGCGTGTGTGTCTGGGTGCGTGTATTTGTGTGCGTGTGTGTGTGTGTGTGCATGCATGCGTGTGTGTGTGTTTGTGTCTGTGTGTGCGTGTGTGTGTGTGTGCATGCGTGCGTGTGTGTGTCCGTGTGTGTGTCTGTGTGTGTGCGTGCATGTGTGTGTGTTTGTGTGTGTGTGTGTGTGCGTGCGTGTGTGTGTGCGTGTGTGTGTGTGTTGCTGTTTTGATCAGGCACCAACTTGCTGAGTGGAGGTTTGGAGTCGGTGCTCGTTCAGTGGAAATACAACCAAGAAAGCCAGCGGGACTTCCTGCCCCGTCTGGGTGGTGCCATCACGCACATCACCGTCTCACCTGACGGGGCTTTGTTCTGCACCTCGCACAGTGACAACAGTAAGCAGCAGTAAACCTGCATGACACATAAATCTGATGACCAGTGAAAACTGGAGGAAGCAGTTGGTGAAAACGAAACATTTAATGGCTCGTTTTGTGCTCTGTGACGTAACATTGACTGTAACTGCCATCCATCATCTCAGATTTGATGATCTCAGGTTTTTCCTGTGAACTAATTTCTTTGTCTCCTTTAGAAATCATGATCATCCAGAGTTGTGTTAAAGTGTCAGCTGTCATTCAGGGCTTGGTCAAAGGTGAGGTCAAACAGCATATTGTGATCATAAACATGTTGTATGGGCTCATAAACTGTAAACGTACTATATCCCCTGAACAACCTTCAGACTTCTCAGAATCATTCTGCTTTACAGGAAACAAGTCTTTATTATCCAAGAGGAAGCCTCTAATCTGTCACTTCATACTTAACCCTAAATCAAACCCCAGAATGTTTTATCATTTAGTCAGACTGAATGGCCCCATTTATAAATCCTTCTTGTATTCTGCAGGCAAATAACTGGATTAAAGGTTTTAATGTACATGACTTTTCATTCAGAAGAAGAGAAGGTTAATTCTCTTTGTCCTGCTTTAGGTGAAAATGTCAGGACAGACTTGACTGTGGACCCACGCAGCAAAGCTTTGGTGCTGAATGGAAAACCAGGACACCTTCAGTTTTACTCGCTCCAGAGAGACAAGCTGCTGTACAACGTAAGGCTTCTCCATGCACCGTTTTCATAGTGAGCTGGAGTTATCCATCCACACCTGACGCCTCTCTTCTCCTTCGCTGTTCACAGCTAGACATCGTCCAGCAGGAGTACGTTAACGAGTCGGGCCTGGAGCAGTTTGAGGTGGTCAAAGCAGCGTTCGATGGCTCTGGCAGCTGGTTAGCAACAGTGGAAGAAAGAAAACAGAAAGCTGCTGAGCTGGAGTTTAACTTAAAACTGTGGGCGTTTGATGAACAGACTCAGAGGTATGACCACCTGTCAGACTTGTCTCAAGGGTTTTTTTCTTATTGAAACGGAATTTAATTATTTTTCTTTTTATTATTCTTGATCTTCAACCACAACCCTGTAACATGTAGTTTTGTGCTGAACACGACCATCTCGGCTCCCCACGAGGGACAGATTACAGCCATGTGCTTTGACCAAGCAGCCAACAGCCAGACCACCATGCTGGTCTCCGCCAGCAGAGACGGACACTTCAAAGCCTGGCAGCTGGCTGCACCAGCCCACACAGGGGAGGGTAAGCATGATGTAGTGGAAAAAAAAGTCTCATTTAATCCCATCAGAGGGAGTTGTCTTACTTTTTTGGATTTTAGTAATGACTTGCAACCATCTTCAGACAGTACTAAGGCATAAAACCGAAACAGTTTAGATTTCTGGGAAAAAAAGTGCCCGTAGTTTACGAATGTGATTTAACCCTTAAAACTCTGTGGGGTAAATTGTGATGGACAGCTTCTGTGGAGGTTTTCCAGGTATTATTATCCCATCCAGGAGGTTTAAAATCCAGCTGCAAAGAGATTCTATATGGTAAATCCACAGTGAGTGATCCATCATAACACCATTATTTATCACATTTTCATCATAAAAAAAGATCACAATCATTACTATGTTGCTAAGAGACCTCTATTTTAACCTGGAAATGATGATTAAGCCACTTCCTGTCAAACGTTCCTCCAATCAGAGAGCTTAAATTGACGATATTGTCCAATCAGGAGCAGCCAAAGATCAACAAGTGAGCAGACAGTTCTGTGTGTCTGAACAGAACAAAAATCATGGTTCTCTATGGCTGAAATAAAGCCAAGAAGATGTTTTTGATGCACGGTGGCACCAAAAATGAGCTGAGTTGGTTTTGTGAGGATAGGAGGTAAATAGTAGCATAAATAACTGTAAATGAGGAAAAGTGTAAATAGTTTCTGTTTTGTGGTTTTTTTCACTCACAATATTTTTTCTCCTGAAAGCCAAGACTTGAGAGAATGATCTGCAGATGAGAAAAGTCTTGATCACTGTTGATCTGTGTTATTTCTGTAGTACTCTAGTAATAAATTCTGTTTTGGTTGGCCTTTATGTTACGTCTACTCATACAATCATTTTACATCATTTTAACCTTATAATCTTTCCAACTGAGGCCGTCCTGAAAAGTAATGTGTGGATGTTGACTGGGATTAAAAGAGTTGAACTTCTACATTTATTTTCATGTAAAAAAAATCCAGGTGGACCAAAAATGGCAAAAAAAAAAGGAGTTTTAAGGATTAAAGACCGTCTGCTGTCTTGTTGCTTTTTACCACATCCGACTGTATTTGAGGGTTCAGACAGCAGTTTTTTCTCAGTAATCCAGCTCTCCTGACGTCCGTCTCCCTCTCTCCTCCTCCTCTGATTCTGCAGACGAAGGTCCTTCCTGGTCGTGTGAGTTCGTGGGAGCCTATCACAGCCTGGTACCTGAATGCTGCTGCTTCTCAGCCGACGGCTCTCTGCTGGCCGTCAGCTTTCAGGAGGTGGTGACGGTGTGGAGCCCGACCTCCTGGGAGCTCCTGGCAACACTGTCCCAGCCGCCAGGAGCTGTCAGGTCAGAGCATGAACATGTTCATCCAGTGTGAAACCTCCACCAGTGTTGACCTGATTACGTTTAAAAGGAGCATTAAGCAGCTGGTTTCATGCTGCTGTTTTGTTATTCCATCTGAGCCAATCACGAATCTGGAAAGATGCTTGTGTTCAAATTTAAACAGGGAGGCATTTTCAAGTTGAGACTTTTTGTTTTTAATGCAAACCCGATATCAGAACTAAGGCCTTGTTGTCTTATCAGTCAGGTTGGGCTTCATCATGTCAGACGCTGGGAGTCGTACACTTCAGGCCTCTAAAGTACCACCAACGTTGTTTCTTGGCTGCACCAGTGCGTCTAACATTTGGCAGGTCCAGGTGTCAGACTTTTATCTCCCCAAGTGTCTGTCTGCGTATTCTTTGTTTTTCTCCTTCTTACTCGAGCTCGAAGAAGAATGACACCTTGATAAAAAGCCAGAGAAGAGTGGGTCTCCACCTATGATTGGCTCTGATCAGCAGCTGTACACAGTGTTGTGTATCCAGACATTAGACATTCATTTGACAATGGCCACGTTTACATCAGTTTTAATTCCCCTAATTCGGAATAAAAGTTAAACTTGCTTTGAAGAGATTAAAGAACCCTTCCCCACCCCAGATCTAAACCGCAATTGAGTAAAGGCAAATAAACGTGTTTTCCATGTAAACCTGAAGGAGAATACTTTAATTCCAGACTATTTAAGTTGTAATAATTTATTCTGAATAAAAAAAACCATTATGTAACTGTAGCCAATGAAACTAGAATCAATTGTAACACATGGAACATGGAGGAACTTGCTTACACGTGGGTGTGATCTCTTATCCCCACCAGTTTTAAGAGTTTTCCACGGTGCCTGAGTCAGATGGAAAAGGAAATTTGGATGAGAGTTGGACGAATTTTGACCTGCAGCCCTGCATCTGTGTGACGTCATCTGAACTAACAGAGATCAAGTCTCCCACAGATTTTCATCAGAGGCAGAACGGCCGGTTGAGTGTATACCGGCTGAGTGTATACCGGCTGAGTGTATACCGGCTGAGTGTATACCGGCTGAGTGTATACTGGCTGATAAACGTCGGTAGGAAACCAGAGCAGCCGCCGGAAAACTCGGTGTTTGAGCTGCAGCTGGAGGCTGTCCTGGAGAATATGCATGGAAATAATGATATCAATCGTCAATAAAACTACTGATAGGTGAGGCTACTGTTTGTGGCTGGCCGAGCAGCCTCAAGCGTGGCCTATAATGCTGCCAAAAAGCTCTTCTCAGGAAAAAGATTTGGCATAAATCCAGGGGGGGGTATTTTTCCAGAAGCATCATAATCCATCTAAAAGTTTGAATAGTTTAGTTTCATTCAGTCCAATAAAGCTACACATTAAAGTTTGGTTTTTAAAATAAAGCTTTTTTTTCATACTTAACATTTGTGCTTCAAATAAAGATAAACCTCTTTCTGGTTCACAATCATTTAAGAAAACATCAATATATATGGGTAATGGTCAAAGGACAATCCTTAAAAATGTGTTAAATGTGGTGCTGAGAGCAACACTGAAAATTGAGATGCACCTAATCTTTTTTTTTACTGGTGCATCTAAATGAAAAAGTTAGGTACACCAGTGCAACCAGTGCAGAAAGTTGGCCAGGAGCCCTGTACTTAGACACTTTGTCATTAGCTGTTTTTGAGCACATCTGTTGCTGTCAGGGCTCCTGAATGATGCATTTTCTGTCTTTGTTTCAGCTGAGCTAAAGAAGTCCAGCCTGAACCAGTAAGGGTGGGGTGGCGGGGGCAGGCTGCAGTTTCGCAATGTTGCTCAAGCCTCAGAAATGCTGGCAGATATTTGTCTGCTCACAAAGAGCCTGAGGTCACTGAGGACACAGAAGTACCGTCGCCAGTTTCTGCACCATTATTCTGAAACCTATAAGTCATGTTAAATGAAGGAACTGTTAGGTTTCTGTATGAGGTAGACTTAAAGTGTTTTGTAACTGTCAGTGAAATACATGAGAAAACGTTGGTTGTTAATCACTGGAAATGGTTAATTTCCCTTCGTACGTGATTCCAGAGTCATGTGAACTCGTAGCAGGCAAACACTCGGGGAGCCTCCGTTAAACAGACTTTCTGGGTAATTTTGGCTTCGAATAAGAATTTGTGTTATAGGACTTCAAAGCTGAGGGAGGGGAAGCTGGAAGGCGATAATGGTCAGCTGTTTTGACAGCTGCATGGTACCATTACATAACCGCTTCCTATAGATGTGGAGAGCTGGGTCTATTGTTTGAACTTCTCGCCTTATATGCAAGAACAGAAATTAGTCTTTGCTCGTACTTCAGCTGAAGGCTGATAACGATGCAGTTAAACTACAAAGTTTTATGTAGCAGGTGTATTTAAAGTCAGATTTTTGGTTCTTGGTTAGCCTTGCTTTCATGTTCTTACTTGAAGATAATCCTGTGAAGTATGTGTGCTGTGAGGGTCTGGTTTGCTTCGATTTTAACAGTCTCAGGAACAGAGAAGGGACCTTAATTTCTTTTTCTCTCTGTTTTTCTGCATCAGGGATCTGTGTTTTGGGAAACTGAGCTGTTCAAAGTATCTGCTGGGAACCACTGCCAGTAAACTGCTCTGCTGCTGGAACCTCCTCACATGCTCCTGTAAGACCTTTCACTGGTTCATCAGACAAAACCTTTCTAATTCAGCCTCTTTGCACCACCACAAGAAGATCAACTTTCAGATATGATTAAAGGAATTGAACATAATTATTACCCTGAATATTAAAATAAAGCATCCTGTCCAGACGCACATCCCCAGATCTAACAACAATCAATGCGTCAACCATTAACACTAAAAAACATTAAGACCACGTTAGACTCAGACTCTAAGATAAAACCAGAATGGTGAGAAAAGAAGAGCATGGGGAAGGAAAGATTCACATCATCTGTCAAACATGGTGGGGGAGTATTATGGGATGGACACGTACAACTGCCTGTGGACCTGACTCGCTTTTCTTATCTGATGAAATACAAGCATCAGTCAATGACTGGAATGTGCTTAAATGGCAGCATTGGTGTCCTGACCGGGTCCAGGTCATGAAACTGACCTCAATCCACCAACAAGCAGCTGAGAGCTGCTGCTCTAAAGCAGGGCTTCTCTAACCTTTCCCAACATTGCACCCCCACTACAATAAATTCTCAGCCAAGTACCAGCTTTTAGCTCAGGGGCCACAAAAAATGCAATTTGATCTGAAGTGGGCCGGACCTGTAAGGTAACGGTACAATAACCTATAAATAATGAAAACTCATAATCTTTCTCTTTGATTTTTGTCTAAAGAAGTATAAGTTCATTATCAAGATGTTTAGATATAACGGGCTATTCTTTTAGAAAGCATGATGATATGAGCTTGAGGTTTCTGGAGAAAAATAAGTGCAGTTTCAAAAATAATTTCCCTGAGCACATTTAAATAATTACATAAAAGATAGAAAAATAATGTCGTTTATTTAATGTTTTTGTTATTTGTATTTCTTATGTAAAATTGATCAAATCATTTTTTATTAACATTTTATTGAATTAATATGGAATATATTTTATTATATGCACTATATTTTTATTTGATATTTTCATCTATCTAAACTGTTTTTACTTATTTTTTTTATTTATTTATTTTACATATTATATTAATTCACATATTTACTCATTTACACATTTATTACAACTTCCAGACCAGTGTGGATCTACAAAACCAGCAAACATTTAATCCGAGGTGTCTGGAACAAGTTAGCTGTTTAAGCGCTTGAAACAATGTACAAATTTATGTAAAAAAGGTTGTAATTTTGAAACAATTAACAGAATTCTTTATGAAACCAAATGAGTTAAAACTGGAAGTCTTCACACCTTTTATTTCAGATTTACATGTACAGAATCAAAGTGAAGGAAATCAGGCCTTCGTGTACTAGCATGTTTTAATTTCCTGCATGTGAGCTGAAGTTGATATTTAAGGGTTAATTTTCCTGTGTGACAGTGGAGTGGAGCACCTCCATGGACATCGGGCTGCTGCTGGCTGACCCCCTGTCTGAGAACATGGCTGCCTTCTGCTTTCAGGCTGGATCCACTGACTGTAAGCACATTTCTAAGTTAAAATCTCTTCTTGAAGCACATAAATGGCTATTCCTGAAAACCTGAACTGACTTGTGCATAACATGTCAGACTTCTGAAAATAAGATTTGAGAAAAATGTCTGATTTATTTATTTATTTATTTATTTATTTAGTACCAGCTTCATGTATTATTGATCATTATATTTTCTCTTTAAAAATTTTTTATTCATATATCTGTTTTTCGTTTTCATATCAGCCTAATTTATTATAAACTGTATATTTAACTTTTTTCATTTATTTTATGGATATTTATTCACCTAATCGTATCTTCGTTTTAAAACTTAAATGTATCTATTTTTTGTATTTTTTCCATTTTTTAAATATTTATTTCATGTAATTTTAATTTCTATATTAGCTTAAATTCTTACTGATGGTTTTTTTAAATTAATTTTTATTTGTTTCCCCCCCATTTTTATCAGCTGAATTTATTGCGATTATAATAATTGATATTCCTATTTTATCATTTATTTTTATTTATTTATTTATCATTTTTATTTGTATCTGTATATATTCTTTGCTGCAGTGTTTTCCTGAAGCTTCATTACTTTATTGATCCAGTTGTTCAAGACTAACTATATGAACAAATGTTTTAATAAATCAAGACATCAGAGTTGTCAGTGAGCCGGTACCTCAGTGTACTAGCAGTGATACTCCTGTTTGTACTAAGATGCAGCAGCTTTTCTATGAGGTAATTAGGATCTGTCAGAGTGACTGGCTCTGGCTCATGTTTGTAGAAAACAACGTCAGCATGTTTGTGGCTTCAGTCTGGTTTTACTGTCTTTTCTGCTTTCAGTGTTTGTGTTCAAGCCCAGTGAACCTCGACCGCTGTTTTCCCATAAGGCCGTGTGCTCAGGGAAGGTTACTCGCGCCGTCTTTGCCCCGAGGGAGGTGATGCTAGAGAGCTGCGAGGAGAGCAGCCAGTGGCTCAACCTCTCTCAGCTTTACTTCATCACACAGTACATGGTAGGTAAACACCTGCACTCAGTCCAGACTTTATACAAATAAAAACATCCAGGTTTAAAAACACACTGTAAACCTTTATTTCTCAACCTTTGAAGAAACTATTGATATAAAAGTGACATTGAATCTTCAGATTTATTATTAAAAACTGCCTTTGCGCTCATGTTCAAGCATATTTAAAATAAAGACCATTGTATGTCTGGAAAACCATGAGAAGAAAAGGTAAAAGCTCTTAAACACCACCACTGGTCTAAAAGGGAGATGTATGTGTATGATGCATGATAAAGGATTATATTTGTGAAACTTCCCCAGAGCTTCACGAAGCATCCCAGTCTGGAGTCTCAGTCCATGATGGGAACGATGCAGAGGAAAACCGCTCATTGTTTGAGTCCAGTGTGCAGCTTGGTTCATTCTTACAGGGACTATGTGCCGAATACATTAATCACATTGCATGAGATGATGCTTTGCACCAGATTTAGCTAATATCTAGTTTCCATCCACAGTCCCTGGGCAGTTGGTATACACAAGTCCTCCCCAAAAACAACCACTTACCCTCCAACCACACAGCCAATATGAATTGGTGTGTAAATGTGTACAATTATTCCTACCTTTCCATTAAAGAAGGAAAAAAACACCTGTCACTGAAATAAGCTGAAACTGAAAAAGTAATAATAGATAAAAATTTGATGAAAATCATGACATTATTTTTTAATTGTGGTTCAAAAGAAATATTTCTTAAAAACAAGCAAATATGAGAAATTAATACGTTACATCACTCATAAGCTAATATTTTGTTGAACAATCCTTTGAGGCAATCACTGCAATCAGGTGTTTTCTGTAACTCTCAATCAGACTTCTGCACCTGTCCACAGGTATTTTGGCCCACTGCTCATCAGCACAGTGCTCTCATTGGTCCAGGACTGTATTTTTTGTTTGTTTTTTAATATTTTTCAACTCAATTAACTTAAAAAACAATGTCTTATTTCAAGAAATTATAATTTATATTTATTATAACTTTTTTCAGTCTTCAGTTATTTGAATTACTAATTAGTATATTGCCTTTTCTTTAATGGAAGGGTAGTAATAATTTTGCAGACATCTGTATATGCAGCACATAACTACATAGAGATGTGAAGTTAATGTTCACAAGACTGTACTTAACATCCATTTTTTTCACTTCACGAGTGAAGCCATGGAAACCTGAAATCCGTTTTTAAACTGTCAGGGAGAAATATGCTCCACAGGCAAAAGCTGATGCAGTATAGCGATTATGCACACTACAGTCTCCCCTTATAACACATCTAGTAGTTCTGCTCATTCGTTGAGAACAGGCAAATTTTCTAAAAGGGGGAGGAGCTACAATATGTATGATGTTCTATACGCAGTATATTGGAAAACAATATTAAATGATCAAAATTAAGCAGACTGTATTTGCCAAGTATATTACAGTGGTGAAGGTGATTGTTTTCTATCCAACACTTAACTTACTTGTTTGTGAAGTGATCTTGTGGATTTCAGGATAATTTTGTTCATCTATGACCAGCTTGCAATGCAGTAATGAAGATGGGACATAATCACTGCATTAAAATGTGTCTTAAAAGTTAAAGAATTTCTAATGTTTCTTAATTTGACATGTTGTACTTTTAAGGTACAACACATCTTTTTAATGTTTTTTTTTGTTTTTTTTAGATAGTGTGGGAATAGCTCTTGTGTCATTTATTTCTTTATTTATAAGATGACAACTTGTTTTCCTAAGACAACACTGTGGTTGATCTTTTTAAGGGAAGAAGAGATGATAAAAAAAGACCAGAGGAAAGTTCTTAAACCTCAGGTTTTAATGTAAATGCTCCAGCAGGGGTCCCATTTTTACTCTTTTTTTTTCTTTTTTTTTTTCTTTTTTTTTTTTTTTCTTTAAGATGACATTTCTCCCTGGTTTGACCCATGAAGATTGCTTTCATTCTAAAAATGAGTTCTTTACCCTGAACATCAAGGCTTGAAACTAA
>JBBBVU010000013.1:28791681-28804814 GCA_037177055.1 Atherinosoma microstoma
AAAAAAAGACCAGAGGGAAGGTCTTAAACCTCAGGTTTTGAGGGGAAGGGTCCAGGAGGGGTTCCATTTTTGCTTTTTTTTTTTTTTTTTTTTTTTTTTTTTTTTTTTTTTTTTTTTCTTTAAGATGACATTTCTCTCTGATTGGACTCATGAAGATTGCTGTAATTATAAAAATGAGTTATTTACCCTGAATATCAAGGCTTGAAACTAATATAAAAATTCTCTTAGAGGAAGAATAGTTGTTTATTGAGGCTGTTGGGTTTCCAATTAGATATAAATTGCATTAAGTTAAGATTTTCTTAATAACATTTGTAGGAACAAGATAAAAGCTTATTTGTTTGTCGTTGGCAGGAGCTCCTGACGTTTACCACCAAAGCAGAGCAGGACCGGCTCAATGCTTCCAGCAAACAGGTGAGGATCCTTTAAGATCTAAAAGCTTGCAGATGGTTTGTAGATGGATGCTTTTTTGTTTGTTTCCTCACATTCTGGTGGGAATAAAGTTGACATCTGTAAAGTAGAACATGTACAAACTGATAGATTTGCAGCAGAGAATAATGTTTACTTGTGGAGGTAGCACAGAGGCTCCAACACGGTCGAACTGAGTCCATTATGTTCGTCTAAAGTTTCCGAAACTGCCAAGAGGTACTAAAACTGTCCAATGATTAAGTCAACCATGGATTCATGCAGCTTTTGTTCTCAAGTCCTCTTCCGTCCTAATTGGGAAGAAAGAACAGAGTATCCCAGTATTCCCTCTGTTTCTTTCAGCCTCACTGCAGCTGAATGAAATCGGGGTTCAAGATTAACCTCTAAGCTCATGTTTTAAACCTGTTTTCATCCTTTGTAATGTGAGACATTTCCCTGTCTTTTCCTCCCCCTCTAAGCTCGTTATTGATGACAGCGTTGCCATGACACCATTCTACCTGTTGCTGGGGAAACATCGGGATCAGCCACGGGAAAATCGGGAGCTAATGAGCAGCCAGTCTGCTGAGAGAGCGGCTCTGCCTCAGAGCTCTAGTGCCATCAAAGAGGTCGGTGGTTTGCCTGTGAAGGGGTGGTTTTGTGTGGTACAGAAATATATATAAAGTGGTTTGACGTGAGTTTCTTTCCAACAGCTTCTGCAGACCCCGGCCCACGTCCTGCCCTCCACCTCTTTCCTCTGCTCCATGTTCGTACAGTCCCTGCTGGTCTCCGTCACAGACCCAAGGTCAGTGGTCATCACTGTGATTCAGCAGCTAAAACTCTGCACGTGGGGAAATCTGGGCTTCATTGCTTTTCTCTGAGAATATGCAGAGTCATCTCAACCTTCCTTCTCTTTCCATGTGCTTTCTTGCAGCCTCGAGGAGGAAAACAAACGAGCGGAGGAGGAAATGGAGAGTGAGAAAGAGGAAGAGGATTCAGATGGGGAAATGGAAGCCAGAGTCCCAAGACCAGAGCAGGCGTCATCGGGGGGCCCGGGGGCAGAGTCTGCCGCCCCCAGCTTAACAAAAGCTGAGGTTAGGGAACTGAGGAGGGTGAAAAAACTTGACCACAGCTGGCTTGCAGGCCTCCTGGACTCCTGAAAACGACTGCGTATAACAACAGACACTCATTCAGCACCTACAGGAATCTTCCTGCAGCCATTTCTGTTTTTATCGTTTTACTTTTTGATGCCATCAAGTCAAAGTGGATTTCTCCAGGACAGGAAAAAGGCACTGCCCAGGAAGAAACTGCAAAATAGCCCAAAACAAATGTTGGAAAAGCCTCTGCTGCTTTGGCAGGATTGGATGAGTCTGTTAGTGTTTGAACAATAGAAATTCCTTCCCAGTTAAAAGTGCCTTCGCTGTGGAACAGCTGAGTCACAAATAAAACTCTGGACTCAAACCCTGCCCTACTAGAATATTCACATTGCTGTTTTCTAAGCCATTCCTGTCAAGCTCTAGGTTATGTTTGCAGTCTTTGTTCTGTTCGAAATTAAATATTTTTTTTCCACTTGGTGTTTTTTCACAACACGTCTTCTTCTGAGACTTTTTGCAGATCAAGTTTATGCAACATAAATGTTGTCAACTTTCTTCAGTTTCTGCTGAGCTTGCAAAAGCAAATACACTACTCACATAAAGTTAGGGATGTTTGTATGTTTGTATGATCAGAATGAACCTAAAATGCATTATAACCTTCATTTGTGAACTTAATTTCACTGTTTTTATGCTTTTGAATGCACACATACAACTGCTCAATGTTTAAGTACTTATTGTAAAACATGCTTCTCAACAAGGTGAAGATCTACAAAAAAAATCCCAAAAGGTTCCTGAACCTTGAATCCTTCACTAAATGTTCTGCTTCAATTACAACTTGTATCTCTTTATCACACTGTTGACATTCAGACAGACTGAGACGACACCTAACCGTTTGTAGAGATATTGGGATTTTTTATATTTTATATTGTAGCTTGAACATTTTATGTGTTCTGTAAATTTTACCCGAAAGCTGAATATCCCTAACTTTTTATGAGTAGTGCATGTTTGCAGTTTAAAGGAATGAAGAGTTACATTTCCGTTTATCAGGGTCCTCGGTGAGTGGGTAAGCTGTATCAAACTGCCTTTAGAATTAAAGAAAAATTCTCCTTTCCTTCTTCCTTCACATGAATGCTTTCCACCAAACTTTCTGCAGGGGGTGATGGTTCTTTTTAGTTTCATAAGTGTCCCACATCCCTTTTTCTTATTCAACTCTTCTTAGAATACACCCCTCACTGGAAACAAAGGACAGAGAAATGACTGACATGAGAAATGTGATGGACTGGATGTGAACAAGCACATGGTCAGCACCTCAAATCCCCACCAGGGTTCTTTCAGGTGTATTTTCCCTTAATTTAAATATCACTTTGTTTACATTTGTCCTCATTTTGGTTACTTACTCTTGAAGCAACATTATATAAATTTCCAATCTTATAATTCTGCTACTGACTCGTTTTGATGGTTCACTGGCAGTGGCAGAAGAAACCTTCAGTGAGAAGCAAAGAAGCGGTTTGAGAGAGACCAGGAACTGGACTATAGAAGACTGGCGTAAGGTCATCTTCTCTGATAAGGCTGGTTTTCAGGTTTGCTCAATACCTACAGTAGCTGTCTTCTGGTTAGACAGAGACCTGGAGAGGTCTACAACTCAGTGTCTCACACCAGCTGTTAAATATGGAGGAGGATCTGATGATCGGGAGTGTTTCTGTAAGGCTGGAATCAGACAGAAGGATGCTCTGATAAAGCAACATACAAATATGTAATTGTATTTCATTTTATTCCAGTCTTTGTTTTTTCCCCAGATTTGTTCCCCTTGTATTTAACTTACTTCTATAGTTGTAAATAAATTAAGATTTCAAGGGGATAAATAATTTTCCACTTATTTTGATCAAATCTTTCAATCGACTTCCTTCCTAATCAAGAATACCAAATATGTAATGATTCAAGTTATTCTAACCCTTTAAATGCCAGTTTGATCACATGATGTCAGTGTTACATGAAAAAATATATACACATAAAATGACTTATTTTCCATATAATGTTGGGAATCTGTTTTTTCTTTTTTTTAAGCTCAGTCTTTATATTAAAAATGACTACAACGTTGATTTTGATGCATTGTTAGAGTTTTTTTGCAGTCAGATTTCAAATTTATTATCTCTTTGGGTATCCTTTTAGATAAATAAAAACAGTGCTGTCATCTGATCAGACTGGCATCTAAGGGGTTAAAATATTTTGAATAATCACATTTATTAGTTTTGACCAGGATTGAAGTTGAAAGAAAATATTAATCAGAAAAACTCAAATAGTAATTCCAAAGTTCGCCGAGAGAAACACTTTATTCTGAAAAATTATCTCATATGAGGCAACACGTGAAACGGTTGGGAAAATGACCCGAAAGGACACAATAAGTCTCTAATGACCTATGAAGATTAAAAGTGAAAAGGGGATTTGTTTTCAATGAATGAATAGTTTTACATGTATGGCATCATTCTTTTATTTTGATATACAGGCATTTAATTTAAAGTTCAGCAGTTCGGTTCTCCAAACTCGCTCCTATGAAAGATAAAACCTGAGAAATTTATCATTTTGTCGTCTCTTATCGGTTCCCCGAGCCAATAAGAATAATAAGTCTTAGGTTGGGGAAATAAATGACTCGTACTGCTGCTTGGATTATTTTGCCTCCTCAACCCGCTGCAGACTCCTTCAGCCTTTGTCCACTGTCAGTATTGTGATGTAATTCATTAGAGTAAAGGTTACAGTTACCTGACAGAAATCTAATTTATTGTAATTACAAACATGTTATTGGCAGTTTTTCCTGAAAATCTTGATCAGTTTTTCTCTCTCTCCTGAAGCAGCACATTACTGATCCTGTAAAGTCAGCTGGTGCAGAATCTGGAGCTCTGAAGTCCTGAGTAAGCTTTCTCACACGGAGAGGATCACGTTTTGTTCCCAGGGTTGGATAAGACAACAGCTTTATATCTCAGCAAATTTCAGTTCCTGTCTGGATCAGGTGCTCCGCTCAGTTCTTTCTTATTTATTGTCATCTCCGTGTTTTAAAGCTTTTCATTTCCTAAATGGTTCGTCTCACAGATCAAACTAGGCCACCTACAGGTCCTTATCGAGTTGTACGCTGTACCCTCTCACTTTTATTGGCCTGATATGATGTGCGGATTGTAAAGAAGGTCTAGTTATTGGCGGATTACAATAAACAACAAAATGGATAAATAACAGCAGGAAACCTGAATTTGATCAGTTTAGATGTTTGGTTCATTCCCAGATAGCAGACATGTTTTGGCCAAATCTGGGATACTTTTAGCATTTATTTTAGTTTCTTAAGTCCCCCCCCCAACAAAAAAAAGAGAAGAAAAGAAAAACAAGAAAAAGAAGTTCACACTTAATAACAAAGAAATTCGCGACAAAACAAAAACTCATACTTAAAATCTCTAGACATTTATTTTCAATTATTTTGGTCTGAAAAAAAGGAGCAGACAGGAGTGAGAACTTTTTGAGGCCTACCCCCCTGTTACACTTTTTATTTTACAAGGGTGTACTTGTAAATGAATATTCAATGTTTTGCACAAGAGCATGTAAATATGGAAGTTTAGGCTCAGGTATGGCACTGGCAAGTGTTGTATGGGCCAGAAGTGGGCCAAACATTCTTTGCTTCATTGATCACCATCCTTTTTCTTTTTTTCCTCTAAATATCAAAGTTGAGTCTCTGTAAGTGGGAAAGTGTTTAACTATCCTTTTACTGCCCACTCCTGCAGTTTAGGCATTGATTCTTTGAACTTTAGGGGAGAGAGAGAGAGAGAGAGCTCAGCAGCAGCTCAATAGGAACAAACTTCATGTTGAGATTAACTTCATAAAATATTGCTTAAAATAATCTAAATGTTTCTTTAACTTTCTTTCTTTTGGAGATCTGTCCATCCTCATCTCTACCCACACCTTTCCCTTCCAGAGTTCCTATCTGTACAGTTGATCTGATGACCGGCATGTTGAGTTGAGCAACGTATGAACTCCTAACACCTGACTGTTAACTGATATGTTATCAGTTATGTATCATTACTGATGTTACCCTTAAAAAGACAGGAAAGTCTATTTTTCTGGAAGCTCCAGTTTCATCAAAAACAAGTGAGCCGCGCTGAAGCAGGAGATTCTGACTAAACACATTATTTTAGAGGATATCTTTATTTTCCACGACTGCTTATTATTTGAGAAATGTTGCACATAAAGAGGAAGATATATTTACTCTGCACACTTATCTCAAGTCTCAGTTCCCGCCTGTAGACATTGGACTTTTGCCACAGTCAGCAGCATCCTCCCCTCCTCCTCCACCACCAGCCCAGACTTATAAAGTTCTTTGACTGAGCAGAGAAGCCGGAGGCTCCGTTTTTCTTTTTTCATTTAGTCATCTGTCCTGAACTGATTCAGTATTATTCTAAATGTTCTAAAGTAGAGCACAGTGAGTGTGTTTTTGGTTGTCTTACTGCAGATTCGGCAGATGTATGTGAACATATCAGAGTAGAAAAACAGGGTTTCAAGTTTCAGACCTTTCATGCATGCCTTAGACTTTTTTCCTACTAATTTATATATAACACAATTCCAATAGTCTTATTCATGTGCCTGTTACTAATACACAGCTCCAATCTGTGCAGGCCGACTTTATGTAGGTACTACCTCCTCCTAGAAATTCTAAAACTCTACTTAAAAACGGCCCGCTAAAAGGAGAAAACATCTCTGTATGTGACATCTAATGTTGAACACTCAAACTGTGCAACTGCATTCATAAACTGGTTATTTTGGCCTGGGGGGCCACCCATAGAATCTGAATGTCCACCCGCCCCCTCCTTCTCTCATCCTTATCTAGGAAAAACTCAGATAAACAAGTGCAAGTGAATGCAGCTTGTAACGTATCTTTAAACATCTACATGATGTTCTACATCAACGCGACCATGTTCTGTTCCTTGAAGACACTCTTGAAGACCAAGAAGCCATTTTACGGCATTGTGTCACACGCCAGCAACTGGATATCAACACACCGGACGTTTTGAACACCCATCGTGGCTGATTCAGCAAAAAACCCAAGAGGAAATCATCAGAGGAAGAGAGGAGAAGAAAGAGAGAAGAGTGACAGAGCAAGAGATAAGACAACATCAGACTGACTTCTACTGGCTGGATAGAGCTCAGAGAAGAGACAGGGTGCAAGATGGGTGCTGGAAAAATAATGACCAAAGACCCCAGGTTCTACATCATAATGCAGGATTCGACCACCAGATGTGATGACTGTCCAAATTTAATTAGACAAGAATGCTGAAGAAGTGTTGATAAAACTCATGATTTATTGCTAAAAATCTTTGTGATTAAAGTCGTACAATGCATCGTATGTAGATGATTTCTTTATTAGAAAGGAATATAAAAATACCTGAATCTGGCCTAACGGCCTATGAATGTGTTCCTCTTTGGCTCATAATGTATAAATCCAGCCGGCCCTGGACTCCAGGTTCAGCTTTGTGTCAACCACTGGCTGTCTAAAGTGTGTGTGGGGGGGGTGTATTAGCTGCTAACGCTGCTGTGGTATGTGACCTTACACAGCAGCAGCCAAGAAACCCAACATACATAACACACACACACACACTTTATAAAAGACTTTACAGACAAGCAGTGAATGTAAATGTTTTATTGAACACATTTCACACATTATAAGCAGAACCATATTCTCATATCTAGCCGAGTGCGATTATTACAGAAAAATGTATTTGATTTCTTAATGATTCCCGGCTTTCAGACAGCCTATGAAACTACAATAATACTGTATGTATGTACATATATGCATACATACATATATATAACATATATACATATGTAAATAAACTGATGTCAGATTACAGCAGGATATTACAGATATATTCAATTGAAATGCAGTATTTGCTTTATGCACAAATTTCCCCAAAATCTTTAAGAAACCTCAAACTGACACAAGGAATATAAAAACACGTAAAAAAAGAAAAATAAACGTTGAGAAACAGCATAACAACATAACAAACCATTTTTTTCTTTATTTTCCAATTACATATTGAATTAAATCTACATGTACTCACAGCTAATGTTATTTATATTAAAAATATAGAGTTTATGGCCATCTGTGATGTTCCTGAATCAGCAGAGTGACGTTCAATGAGCTGTTTTTTTTGTTTCCATGCCCAGACTGGCTTCAAGGTTACTTTAAACACGGGTTGGGCATGAAAGTCTGCACCTCATGGTCCACCTACAGACATCCTGACTCACAGCCGTCCCCTCAAAGTGGCCCCTCTGTTCTCCTACATCTGGTGTCTGCTTCTGTTTCCAGACCAAATATTTCTCTCCACTAGGACTGAACATGTGTGTGTAAAGCAGCTGTCAAGGCAAATTTTTTAATAAGGCGTCGGAAATTATCAGAAAGTAGATAAAGCTACATTAGGTAGATTTTAAAGATAAAAAAATGGAACTTGGAGGCAAATTATCCTGGTTAGTCTTACTTTCTCTGATGCCACTTCCAATTATCCTTGTTTTACCTGCCAAGTTCGTTCAGTTAATCACCACAGCATGCAAAAACAGAGCCACAAACTATTCTAAGACTACACTAGACTCAAAAAGCTAAAGATTTAAGCATAACCGGCCGAACTTGAGTAAAATCCAGCCTCTGTTGAAGCTCACAGCAACAAAAACCCTGACTGCGTTATAAAGCGGTGCGATCTTCCGTAAGGGGTGCTGACTCAGATGTCTAGCTGATTTTTTTTAAGGAAATATAGGTCTCCCTCGGAGGACTGGGAAGCAGTGTGTTTTTCTTTCTTCTCATGAAGTGGTGCTGAATATGTGCCTTTTCTTTCTTTCTTTCTCTTAAACCCACAATCCTCTCACAGACAGCACATGACTGAAATGAGATTGTGCAGACTGGGGGTGAGACTGAGGGGGAGTCAGGACTTCAGCCTTGTGCAAAACATAATGAACTAATACCTGATCACGCTTTCTATGTGTGTAATGACAGATGTCAATCACTTAAAGTGCCTGAGTAACGACAATCACAACAGAAAAAAAAAATCACCCTAAGAACTCGAACATGAAAATTAAAACAGTGACGAAACAATTAAACTATTAACGTAAACTAGCAGATAAGCTCAATTAAAGTACAATCTCCACGTGGGTTAAGATATATTCAGATAAACTAAAGTTTTTACGACTGCCAGCAGATGTAAATATATATTTGGAATGACTCAGAGAACTGGTTTCCCTCACTTCCTTTTACACCATATGCATATGGACTTGGACTTTGGTAACTGAGAGCTGTTATTATTATGGTGCATAGAAGTTCTCTTTTGTCTCATATGGCACAAAAGCAAGAAACACAATACTGATGACAAAGTTATATAAAAACCACCGTCTGAATTTGCTGAATAAATACAGTTAAATGCGTAACCCTTATAACCAATATTAAAGAGACTAGATCCCATTTTGTGTTTGGTTAAATATAAAAAATCCCCCCTTCTGTCCTTTTGAAAACATCCACAACCCGCTAATCATACTAGTATATATGTATATGCCATATATGTATGTACAGCATGTAAGCTGATGCAACCAACAGAAGGCCATCAGAGAAGTGTGAAGAGATGCAGCACCAATGAGAAGCAAGTTTCTGTCTGTCTTCTTGGTTTTCAGACAGTTGTCTTTAATTCACGCCTCAACACCTGTAAAGACTTCTCCCTCATTTTGCCCGTTTGTTAGCTGAAGCACCGAAATTCAAACCAGCAGGAGGAGAATATGTTACAGTGCTTCATCCCCTGATTTCTTTAACAGGACTTGAGGTGATGGATCCTTGTTTGATGCTATGTGCACGTGTGAATCCACAGATAAAAGGGAGAAGTTCTCCTCTGACTTCCTGACTGGAAGCTCGCCTTATCTATAGTTACACAACTGGTTAGTTTCCTGCGACTGGAAGCTGTTTTCTCGTCTCTGCTAATGATGAATGCTTTGTTAATGACTCTAGTTAGCGTTAGCATTCTGCCAGCTACAAGCAACGATGTTAGATGGGTAAATGAGATGCAGAGTAGAGTTAGGTTTGGAAAGAAAGTACCCAGGATGGAGTCTCTTTAATGGGTTTAGACGGTGGTCGGAAGTGAGGGGCTGTCATCTGTCTCCACCTTCTGCTCCGGCGAGCAGCAGACGAAGAGGCGGCTGCCCAGGCTCTTGAAGGCAAACTGAAAGTACATGATGTGACCCATGGCCACGAAAGAGACGGAGATGATGACCAGCAGGCCAAAGGCCTCTGGGTTCGGAGCCAGAATCACCATGATGAAGTGCAGCAGGTCTAAGAGGTAATTCATGGAGTTCTGGACGCCGTTGATCACACCTCGCTCTGACTCAATCACATTCTCCTGGATGAGCTGGGTCACTGTCAGGTCAAAGGACCACAGGCCTGCAGGACGAAGATCAACAGTCAGCTCTGTACTCAGTACTTTTACAGCCACAGTAAAACAAGCTCAGATCTCAACAGTA
Organism: Atherinosoma microstoma; assembly: GCA_037177055.1. Lineage (NCBI taxonomy): Eukaryota > Metazoa > Chordata > Actinopteri > Atheriniformes > Atherinidae > Atherinosoma > Atherinosoma microstoma. The sequence goes on from JBBBVU010000013.1 coordinate 28,801,698, forward strand.
GCTGGAGTGGGAATCAGGGAGTGTTATTGGCACCAAAGGTTGAAAATATGGCTTTGACATCCGTGACAGATTCATGGAAAAGTCTAATCTGTGAACCGGCACTGTAAAATGTAACATTGGTTTTAATAGAGTGTATTTAATGGATATAACTTAATATAGTTGTTATTAATATGTCATATGTACTTTGGAGGGCAAAATGTTTAACAAATTACTATACTTGAGTTGAATCAATGTAATTAAAATGAGTACATGAAAAAATGGTGATGTGGGGGTCGAGCAATTTTGAGGTAATTCATTGTATGAAACTTTGTACTTTTACTTTGGGAGTTTAGTGGTAGTTGAAACCAGCCTTCAGCAAAACATTTCCCGGTCTCCAAACTGACCTCATATCAGCAATAATTCCGTGTTTAGACAATATGTTCTGGACCTCAAATACAGTTTACCTGTTAGAAAGTTGAATGATTTATAATTAATGTTGTTAGTGTCATGTGACTAGTTATGGTCATCCCTGGTTTTAAAACTAAGGCGCCTGCAGCAGAACAGAGAGGTTGATGGTCTGACATGAGTTTAGGAAAAATCCCACGCACACATAAATCCTGCTACAAAGCAAGAACAATTTTGAGTTCGTGAATTACTTTCAGGTGAACTTGAAACGATCATGTGTGCTGAAAGTAAAAACCAGATGTTGTTTCTTCCACAGCCTCATGTACTTATTGAAGGCTAAAGTTCTACAGACTCAAATTATTCAAGTTAATTAAACTCAGCCAACAAACACTTTATTGTTTTGAGGCAACGAGTTTGCAATTTTTTGGGGGGGAATAAAGCCAACTTGCTCCGATTTTATAGTTTACTTTAATTCCTTCAGTAAGATTTTATCGTGTTATAGAAGGAAGTGGACATACCACTGCTGCCTGTCTAATTTCTTTTGGAATATGACTTCCTCAATCTAGGATGAGTCAGTGATTATATGCACATTGGAGCCTCTAATTGGCTCCATTTATTAAACATTAAGAACATTTTACTCACCAACTCTAGCAGCAATGACACCAGCAAACAGCAGACTAACAGACATGTAGGACTGCAGAGGCGGCACCTCTTCGGCTGGCGCCGCCGTAGTGGTGTTGCCTCCGCCAAGAATGCTGTTGAGGCTGTGGTCCACCTCCGGCAGGGCTTTCTCTCCAATCAGGTGGGTGTAAAGGTCCTGAAAGGGCGAGACGCTGAGGTCGAAGGGGCTTCCCGGAGCAAAAACGGAGACGACGCACAGCATGAGGCAGGAGATCTGGGCCAGGCCGGAGATGAAGCCGGTGCGGATCAAGCCGCACTTCTTGCGAACCCAAGTGAAGGCCACGGTGCCGCAGATACCCGAGATGGCCGAGGCCCCCATCAGGAGGCTGAGCACCGAGCCATTGAGGCCCTGCGTGTAGGCGTAGCCCGTGGTGATGCAGTCGAAGCCGAGCACCGTCATGTAGAGGAAGGCCAGGGACATGCCGGCGAAGAAGATGTTCTGGTTGTAGTAGGCCACCCAGCCGGCCTTGAGGGTGCGCAGCGGCTCCGACACCTGGTAGCAACAGCCCTGCTGCTTGGGAGAGTCGGAGCTGGACACCACTGGGGTTTCATTCATCAGAGGCTGAGACGACTCTTCAGGGCTTTGGCCGTTCTCCATATCTAGAAGAAGGCACAATAATGGAGATTATTCAGTTTTTATTTCAGCAGATAAGTCTGAAACGGTGCAAACAAGCAGCTACTGCACCTCTCGGAGGACTGAGCTGTTTGAGCTCGTGCTGCTGCTCCTTTTGTCCGGCTTTCACGGCCAGCGCCGGCGTCTTCTGGTACACCTTCCACAGTAGCGCATACTCCACACACATGGAGCACAGGTTCCAGCCAGAAATGAAACCGCAGCCGATGAAATGGGAGCCAAAAGCCATGATCTGACCCACTAACATGGGAGCCAGGATGTTGGTCAGCTGGTCGATAATTCGCACTGTGGCATTCATGTCTGTTTGAACATGAAAATGTTTCACATGTAAATGTTTGGCATGAGTGAAGGTACTAGCACAGCACATTGATCAGGTCAGCAGGTTCATGGTGCTCAGGGTTCTGCACCATGTGAGTAAATCTTTTAAATAGCTTATAACAATCAGGGAAAACTGCAGGATATAAAAAGGGAAAAACGAGAGTGAGTCACCAGCTGGGGTTCAAAGTCTTCCACGCTGAGGAGATCTGATAATGGCTCATGTGATAGGACACACTGACCTGCTAGCTTGCTGCTGTCCTGACCCGCCACAACCACCACCCAGTCCCTCTGGATAGTGATGGATGTAGCCGTGCTGGCCAAGTTGGCGATGTTGGCGATGGTGATGACCAGGATGTAGCAGGTTGTCTGAAAAACCAGAGTATTTTTACATCTCCAGGTTATTGTTGATCATTATTGATATTTTTTTCCAATCCTTTTTTTTTTTTTTTACATAAAGCCTTTTTTTTGTCAATAAATTCTATGAAGAGGGAAAAAAAATAAAATAACTGGGCCATGCTGTCACATTTCTTTACCATAAACAGAAAACTGGAACTGATTACATAAACACCTGCAGCCCAGAACACACTCAGCACTGAATGTGTATTACTCCGCAGCCAGAAATAGTCCCCAAATAATGTGCTTTAGCCTGGCTAAAAACTACTCCAACTGGATTGATTCTTATATAAACCATGAAATAACCCCTCTTTAAACCCTCTGATACATAAAATAGTGCAAATTTTACAGACATGTAATATTAATGCTTATTCTTTTAGTACAGTCAGAGTCAAAATACTAAACAAATCATAAAAAAAAACACTTTAATCTCTTTTCATTTGAAAAATATTTCATGATAATATTTGAGATTGTGGCAAATCTTAAGGGTGTCCCAAAACTTTTTTCCACCCGTGTATTTCTTTTTCTTCTACATCTCCTATATGAAAATATCTATGAAGTAATAAATCATATCTCTATCTATTCTATGTAATAATTTACTTGATATAAGATATATCTATATAATATAATGTATATATAATACAAAATAATTAATCAAATATCATGATATTTTCATATCTATTGTATAAAATCTCATACATACATACATA
>JBBBVU010000013.1:28814219-28828132 GCA_037177055.1 Atherinosoma microstoma
TATATATAAACTTGCCTTGCCTTGCAGTGCTGCCTGAGGACCCCAAGATCACCAGCATCCAGTTTTGGCCCTGTCCCATGCACACAGAGATTCCTCCTGCTTCTCTGAATTTTTTGGTGGGATCTTTTAAGTCTAAAAATTTTACCTTAAGAAACATTTTTCTGAAATTTTTTTCACACCTTTTTAGACCCAGTTTGTCTCAGATTGGTGAACCTCTGTCCAGAGGTGAGCCTCTCTGAAATGCTCCTTTCATACCCAGTCATGTTACTGAACTGTTGCTAATTAACCCAATTAGTTGTTAAATACACCTCCAGTTGTTTTTTTATTTGTACCTATTACTTTTCCAGCCTTTTGTTGCCTCTTTCCCGAGTTTTTTTATAGATGTGTTGCTGCCATCAAATTTAAAATGAGCTAATATTTTCCATAAAATGGTAAAATGACTCAACATCTGATATATTCTATTGTGATTAAAATATGGATTGATGAGATTATCAAATGACACAGTTCCCCAACTTTTCTTTTTTATTTAAGTCATGTAGTCATGAAGTATATACCACCCACCTCTAGGAGACAGTATGATAAAAACTAGCCAAACCTTCGTTCACCCGGAAAAACATTTCAGTGGCCGAACATGTGTTTACACTGGTTTACGCTTAAGTTTGCTGGCTGATACTTCATTAAAACTTTAGTCTGTTCCATTATACTTTTCATTTGTTCAAAATGTCTTCAAAAACGCAGGAAAACAACGATAATTCTGACGAACAGTCTGCGCTAAAAGAAGAACTGAACAAAAAGGTAACGTTAGACAAAACAAGTCCCTGATGGCTAATGTTAGCTAGTGTGGCTAATGTACGCTAACAGCACCAGCTAACATGTAGCTAACAATCAGGGATTCAAGGCAAGGATGGTGGACTATGCTTAAAAAACATGTTTACGTGCTATGAAAGAATATTTATTAACTGTAAACTGTTTTGTTTCCCTTGTTTACTAATGTAATGGTTGAGGCAGACATGATACGTGTTGCTATTTTTCAGATCAAGGAGCAGAAGATTGTTTTAGACGAGCTCTCTAATCTGAGGAAAAACAGGGTGAGTGCTGTGTTTATGGGACACAGTCAAAGTCTGACTGAATATAACATTCAGTAATTTATTCAAGTGGCATAACAGTAAGAAATAATGTACTGTTTCACATACTGAACTGTTTTTCCTCTTAAATTTGCTTCAGAAAGTCTACATCCAACAGAGGAACAGTAATATTTTCTTCCTGGCAGACAGAAGCCACACACTGGGTACATGCAAAAGTAAGATGAAATGGAAAATGTATTGTTAATTTGAACATAAACTGTTTAAAAGGTGTGATTACCATAACAGATGTCACATTTTGTTTGCAGAGGATCTGGATATTATGAAAAAGGAACTACAGGATATGTAAGACCACTACAATGTGTGGAATATTTTGTGTGTTGAGTCTGTCATCTGCTCATTTTGACTGGGACAAAACAGTGTATGGATATTTAAAAAGCAGAGGACCAGACTCGAACCAGGATGTCACAGTTACAGGCACAGATTCCAGTTATTGTTGTTTATTTTCTGCCCATGTTCTTCACATGAGGGGTCACCTTACCCCCCAGCCAGTTCAAGATGATGCTGGAAACATCCTCCTGTGGAATGGAGAGATTTTTGGGGGACTGCCAGTGACCCCAGAGGAGAATGACACCACTGTTGTTTCCCGGAGGTTGTCAACCTGCCGCAGCCCCTCGGAGGTTCTTACTGTCCTATCTGCCATACAGGGGCCATGGGGGTTTGTTTACTACCAGAAAGCTGGAGACTATCTCTGGTTTGGCAGAGACTTCTTTGGCAGAAGGAGCTTGCTTTGGAAATATGATGCAGAGATCAGAGCCTTGACGTTGACTTCTGTGGCAGCCCAGATATCTGCAGCCGATCAGTCCAGTTGGAGGGAAATCCCAGCAGTTGGCGTGTACCGGGTTGATCTGAAAGCAGTTGCAGAGGCTGGTTCTGTGTCTTTTGAGATTTTTCCCTGGGTGAATGCAGGGAATGACGTCATCTCATGTTGCAGCAAAATTATAATGGAGTCTGTCCCTGGAGGCTGCAGCGCTGTGATGAACCAGTCAGGCCTTAGACTCATCTCACCTGTGTGCCCTCTGAATATATCCATCCCAACATTATTAAAAAAGACAGAAATCCATCCAGACTCACATTTATCCGTCAGCGATCTGGAGGAGCTGCTGGTCAGCAAAAATAAAACTGATGAGGTGAACCAACTTATCAAAGTCCTCAGTGAAGCAGTGAAACGAAGAGTTCAGTCTCTGCCTTTTAGGGCGCCGGACAGTTTACTTCTTACTTATGACCATGCTAGCATCGCTATCCTTTTTTCAGGAGGTATTGATTCAATGATCTTGGCCGCCTTAGCAGACCGTCATGTACCTGTTCATCAGCCTATAGACCTTCTCAATGTAGCGTTTAAACTACAGGAACCAAAAAGGCAGAAAGAGTCTGCAAAAAAACTCAGAAAGAAACCCACAGACTCCAAAACAGATCACACAGATTCCAAGACATTCAGTCCCTTTGATGTTCCAGACAGACTTACTGGAAAAGCTGGTCTTAAGGAATTACAAGACCTGAACCCTGAAAGGCCGTGGAATTTTGTTGAAATCAACGTAACACAGGAGGAGCTGCAGAAAATGCGCCAGGAGCATATTTCTCATTTAGTGCATCCGCTGGATACAGTGTTGGATGATAGTATCGGATGTGCAGTGTGGTTTGCTGCTAGAGGTGTGGGGGTCATCATGGAGGACAACGACCAGAGGCCCTTCACGTCATCCGCTAAGGTGAGCTACAAACATCAGACTTTGCACTCATAACATTGTGAGCTTTGTTTAACCTGTATAGGACTGTGATGTGACTGTCCTCTGTGTTTTACTATTTCTAGTGCTGAAGAATAAACAGCTGGATCATAGATGTCATTAAATTCTGTTCAATCGGAAAATTCAGCAGCCATCCTGTGGTTCTGTGTTTTGTTTAATTTGCTTTTTTGCTTTACTGCAGGTCATTTTGACGGGAATTGGAGCAGATGAGCAGCTAGCAGGTTACTCCAGACACAGAGTTCGATTTAAGATGTCGGGGCATGAAGGACTGATCCAGGAACTAGCCATGGAACTGGGCAGGATATCCTCCAGGAATTTAGGCAGAGATGACAGAGTGATAGGAGACCATGGGAAGGAAGCAAGGTAAGTCTGGACTGGGACCCCCAGTTTCTAGATATCTGAGCTCCAAGTTGTGTCTAGAAAGAGTTGGATTTGTTTGCTCAACTTTAAAAAACTTTAAGGGAATCAAATTTATTCAGTTCTTGGTGCTTTTTTGACACATCTCTTGCTGCCACCTGCTGTTTTTAAGGGAAATAGCATGATACTGGTGTGATAAATAGACTGCAGTGTATGCATTGTTGGTTAGCAGGAAGGCATCATAGTAGGGTGTAAAAAAAACACTGTGTTCTAAATCAGTGGTTCCCAACCTATTTTCTTTGAGGGCCCCGTCCGTCAGTCAATCAATTTTTATTTAAAGTGTAAAATCAACATGAAACATGTTAAATACACTTCACAATTTTAAAACCAAACATAGAGAGACATGCATAAAACAAACCATAAAATAGTGCTTCCCCATGGCCTTATCAAAAAGGAAAGTTTTAAGGCCATTTTTGAACACAATAAGTGTGTCTGCTCCCCTCACCCAAGCTTGAAGCCGGTTCCACAAGAGAGGGTCCCGATGGCAGAAGGATCTGCCTCCCATTCTGCTTCAGGAGACACTAGGAACCACTATAGCCCTGCGTTCTGGGAGCGCAGTGCTCTGGAAGGGCAGTAGGGCACTAGGAGCTTGGTGCCTGACCATTCAAAACTTTATAGGTTAGGAGGAGAGTTTTAGAATCTATTCTAAACTTTACAGGAAGCCAGTACAGAGAAACCAATACAGGAGATATGTGATCTCTTTTCCTGGTTCCTGTTAATACACGTGCAGCAGCATTTTGGAGCAGCAACATCTGTGGTACTGAACTTGTATGACTCAGAAAAATGTCCAAAAATAAGACTATTGATTGACTATTGAAACATTGGTGGTGGATTCATACCTCCTCTTGCAGGTACATAACCAGCTACTGATCTGATCAATAATCAGCCTGCACCTGTAACTTAGCAACCGGTGGTGCTAAATAACTGGTGACTACTCGTTCTACCTGAGCGGTAACTCCTGCATCTAACACAGCTGCTGATTGGATCATCTATTGTCCCAGATGTTAGCATTGGAGAGGCTAAAAGCTAGCTTTTTTTATTTTAGTTCTACACTTTACTGTGTTAAATTACATCCATTACAAAGAACTTTTTAAAACTCCAGTTTGATACATCCTCCTGGTACATGTATGCACCCGCCGAGGGGTGCTAAATAATCTTATTTTTGGCCCTTTTGCTGCACCACACACTTTTCTTTTCTTTTTTTACAAAAAAGGGACAATGCAGATTATTATGTTTCTGTAAAATGTGCAGGATTTACCCAGAGCTTATTTTCATCCCTATAACATGTCACAGAACAAAGCAACAGTGAAATAAAAACACTAAGGAAATCTGCATTGGCTGAAAGTCTGGCAGCTGATGGTGTCATCTGGCAACTCTTAAAACAACACCACATAATTTTCTGACCTTACGCCACACGTTAGTAACTGGATATTAACACAGTGGATGTTTTGAACGTGCACTGTGGCTTATTCATCGAAGAAACCAAAGAAGACATTATTGGTGGAAGCCAAGAAAAAAAAGGGAGAAAGTAACAGAGCAATAGATGAGACAAGAGTCATCAGACTGACTTTTACTGGCTGGAGAGATCTCAGGGAAGAGACAAGATGAAGATGGATGCTTAATTAGCCACGTAACTTAGAGAGATTGTGATAAAAGTCTTTATCTCTGTTTAAATAGTTTAATCATAATTTATTTGAAGCCTCTTCCCAGCATCCACCCACACAGATGTCTTCACTTTGACTTCTTTGAGCTTCTAGTTCCTACAATCTAGATTAGGGATCGCCAACTCCAGACCTCTGGGGCAACCATCCTGCAGGTTTTAGATGTTTCCCAGTGGCCCAAGAGGTCTGAAGTTGGTGATCTTTAATCTAGGGTCTCTGCTGGCATCCTGGTGCTGTAATTAACACATTTTGTTGTAAAGCTGCTGTATGCTGGACAGCTGGGTCCAGAGGAGGGCCAGTCGTATAGCTGCAGACTTCAACTTCAGGGGAAAGATAACCAGAACATGGTCATGTTATTGGTTATTTATGTGATTGTAGTATCTGTGCTCAATAAATAGTTACAGCACTTTTTTTGTTTAGTGTCTGAAAAACATGTTATCTGCAGGTTTCCGTATTTGGACGAGGATGTGGTGAGCTACCTGAATTCTCTGCCTGTGTGGGAAAAGGCTGACCTGTCACTTCCGCGAGGCGTCGGGGAGAAACTCCTCCTGAGGCTGACTGCGAAGCAGCTGGGCCTCGGCCGATCCGCCGTCCTGCCCAAGAGAGCCATGCAGTTTGGCTCCCGCATCGCAAAGATGGAGGACAACCATGAAAAGGCTTCTGACAAATGCTCAAGACTCCTCACCGGGTAGATTATTAATCACTTTATTAGAAAACTATCATTATAAAATTACAGGCAGGTTGCATCTAAAGGCATATTTTTAGTAGCAGTTCTTGATTGTTCTTGACTGTATTTGAATCTCTTTTTCTTTTAAAAATATGATTGTAATAAAATTTTGTCCTGTTTCCTCTAAACCATGTAAGACCTTGCATCTTTAAGCTTTTCTTTGAAATAAAGGTCACATTCAATATAGGAAGGCAAGTTTCCAACATCGAAACGTCCAGATATCTGATGAACGTAAACAGGTTTCCTGAAAGGAAAGGTCAGAGTGGATAATTACATAACAGATTTAACAGTTTTGTGATTCAGACCAGTTGCTTGCATTAGGGAAATAATTAGAATGAGTTTCCTGAGTAAAAAACCCAGATTCTGCAGCAGAAATTACCTTGAAATGATCCAAGACACGAAGTTTCCTGGAGCATCTTTCTCTTCAATTGGAGCGTTCTGTGAAAATAGAAAATCTATGCAGTCATGCAATAAAAAAGGGACTCAGTCTTGTTTCATGTCACAATTTAATGATATTTACCTTCTTTTCATCAAGGAAGGCATCCAGCAGAGGAAGGCCTTTCTTTGAAAACACGTAGAAACAGGGACACTGAAATGGAAATGATTAGATCGATGTTTGACAAAAACCCAACCCAAGTAATCTATTCATATGAAGTTCATAAATTAAGATATGTTTATAGAAATGGACTGACAGAGAAGTATTGAACACATGGAAAAAGGCAGCAGCTGAAATCTATCAGTAGTTAGAAAACATTCCTGCTTCTCGTCCTGAGATGTTTTTAATCAAAAATCTGCTGCTATCTACCAGGATGATGGAGATGAAACGAGGGTGGACACTTCAGTGAGACATTGGTCCTCACCAACATTTCTCAAACAAATTTGTTCTTATGTCCCACTTACAAAATATTTACAAAGATTGTCGTATTCATGAAAATCTTTTTATCTTGGATTTTTTCTTAAAAACACGCTGGAGTTCTGACAAGTTTGAACAAAGTTGAGTATTTGTGTTTTCTCTTCAGTTTATTAAGATACAATAAAATTACAGCGCTATTTTTGTCCTTTTAAAATAACTTTTGGTAATTTACAAAATATTTTGTTCTAAAATAAACAGCTAGTTATTGAAGATCATGTCCTCACGTTATAATTTCCCTCAGCTGGGAAATGAAGCTAATTTTCATTCATTAGTTGCGCCAATCCACCACTGTGTCTATCAAGGTGGTATGCAGATAACGATGCCCTTGTTGCCCTCTCACAAGAGGATCTATAATGCATCTTATCTGCTTTTGCAAAAGTTTACAATCAGCTTGGTCTAACCATCAACTTGAAGAAGATCCTCCATTAGTCCGCACCCAGCAGTTGTACCCCTGTCTTATCCCCAAACATCTCAGTCAATAACACCAGACTGGAAAATGTGGACCACTTTCCATATCTGGGCAGCCTCCTCTCAGCAAATGCAATCATCGATGAAATACACCACCGCCTCAATTCTGCCAGTGGGCTTTGTCAAGGCTAAGGAAAAGAGTCTGAGAACCGCGACCTCCAGACAAGGAAAAATCCTGGTTTACAAAGTGGTTGTACTCCCCACTTTTCTGAATGGATTAGAGACCTGGACCACATACAGCAAGCACCTAAAGGTACTTGAGGCTCACCAGCAAAGATGTCTGCAAAATCTTCAGGATAAGTTGGGAGGATCGGCAAACCAACATCAGTGTGCTAAAAGAGGCAGGCATTCCCACTATCACTGCCAGCTCAGATGGACTGGCCATGTTATACGTACTTCTGATTCCCATCTCCCAAAGCAAGTCCTTTACTCCCAGCTGGTTGAAGGAAAATGTGCCCCCGGAGGCCAGAAGAAGAGGTACAAGGATACATAAAAACAAACCGATGATGATGATGGATGTGTTTGGACAAAGCAGGAGGTAATTTACTTTCTAAACTGTTGAAGGTTCAGTATGTAAAGAGAGATGAACATTTATTCTGCGGTGTACCACTTTCCTCTTTAGCCACGAGGATGTTCGTCCTGACATGTTCATGGGACCAGACCGCAGGTTGCTTTACAAGTTCAGGAGTAATGAAATGAAAACTTTCAAGATCAGAGTTCTTAGAAGAGGCCCCCCAGAGCCAGACTATTTGGACCAAACTCAGACCTGAGCAATATGCGAGACTAGTTTCTCCATAGAGGACATGTTTTCAAGCTATCGTTACCGACAAAGAAATTGTTCCTTTGTAAATATACAACAGATTATCTGATGTATCAACATAAACTAGTTGTGCTGGAATGGCAGAAGGTCTGGTTTTCAACCCATTAATACAGGACAACACTGGCAGGCTTTGTGACAGACTCACTGCTCTCCTGGACTTTGTCTCTGAAGGAAGAGGTTTCTCCTTCATACAGAAAGCACGAAGATCCTCATCCACTTCCAGTATTCCATATTTCTGGGTTTCTGCAGAGACGTGAACAAAATCAATCTGCAGCTTGTGAACATTAAGCAAACTAAAGATGATAATTTAAAAACAAGTCTTCTGGTCTTACAGCTTGTCTTCAGTGAAGACAGAACTCACCCTCATCTCTGCACTGATATGACAGCACCAGACAGCTGTCTTCACACTTTTCCTGCACATCTGAGAATTTCTCTTTAACTTGGCTGAGGCTGAAATCCTCTTTGAAGAGGGTGTCACTGTTGAGAAGGGACAGAAACGTTTACACCCAAACACACAATGAATCCTGCAAGTTTAAAAACAGAAACTTACCCTCCAATTACAACAACATGGTCTTCAATATTGAAGTGTTTCACTGCAAGCTGCAGGCAGGCCACAGCTCCCAGACGCTCCTGGTAGAGGGAAAAGATAAGGACGAAGGAGATGCACTATTTCTTCTGTTCTGAAAACAGTCTTAATCATGAGTTGAAGTTACAAGTTGATCTGATAAACAAAAGATGGTTAAAAATAAACATTTATTTACATCATTGGTTCTTGTCTGGTCACTGAGAATCCTGACATTTATGAAATTTACAGCCCATTCTTTGAAAGCAGCCTGGTAAAGAGCATTAGTCTGTGGAGAGATAAACACGGACAAGAGGGGAGGTTGGACGAGGTCAGACATACACGTTACTGATGGATGATTTATAGCAGTACTTACTACGACATAGATGTAGTCCACACAGCCAGAGGCGGTCAGAGCCTGAACCCAGTGAGATATCAGAGCACAGTGTCCCACCGGGAGGAGCGGCTTCGCAACGCCACCTAGGTGAGCGAACTTGCCGCTGTTGTCTGCAGCAACATCCCTCTGAAGCCTGGTTCCGTACCCGGCGGCGAGAATTACGGCTTTCATTTAAACCAGGAATAATAAGAAACGTCGTTCAGTTGTTAGCGATAATACCAGGCGACTGTATGGGGCAACAAGTTGTAAATAAAGTGGGTGAAAAGCCAGGAAGTTTGTTATCAATGGGACATAGATCAACTCCTGTCTCATCTCGCGATATAAGTCGCACGGTGCGGTTAAATCTCACGAGAACAGAGAACAAAGACACTAGGGGCTTCCGGTTAATAAAAAGACGCGTATGACTTATTAACGTTTTGATTTGATTAGATGTGCAAGTAATAAAATAAAAATAAATAAAAAAATTGAAAATAACCAGATAAACAAACAAATTAAACGTATATTATTTAATTGGTTAAACACTGTAAAAGTAATATTTTGACAATCCGACAGAATCTAAAATCAATTCTTTAGTTTGGTGGTTAAGCAGCTGGTATTCATGGCACCGCCCCTCATTTATGGAAGCATTCCTACACAAAGAGAGTGAACAACATCAAGGGCTCTAAAAGTGTATACTATCACGTAGTTTGATAAATCATCTTTCTTTAATGCAAATCTAAATTACACAGTAATATCCTCAGGGTGGCCAGTAGTTAATAAAATAACCATTTTGTGTCACATAGCTGCATACTGTACATACATCCATCAACATAGTTGAGGGATGAAACGGTCCACTGATGCCCCAACTAGTGACCAAGCTCCATTGGATCGTGAGAGATTTCATAGTTCCAGATTTTTCCATCAGAGCACTCAGCCTGCAGGTTTACTTGTGGTGGAACGGGAGGCAGACCCCTCTCTCTGGAACCAGCTCACACAGTTTGGTTTCAGAAGAAGAGACCGTCTCTTTCTTTAACATAAGTCTTCAAACTTCCTTTTTGAAAAAGTTCATGATAAAAGCTGGTTTGGTGACCATTCATCCAGTAATGTTGCTGAATCTCATGCTCTTTATTTTCCACGTGTAAATATCCGACATTGTAATAATTCATTTGCGTTTTTCTTCTTTCTCAGCAGGTATCCCTTGTTTAATGCGTGTTTCCTGACCTCTCCGCCCCTAACCGGTCCAGGCAGATGGCTGTCCTTGCTAGTTTTGAGGGAGAGCTTCCTTCCTGTTAAAAGCAGGTTTTCGTCTCCACTCTCCTCGTGCAGCTCAGGATGGAGGATTGAAAAATAAAATGGACTAATGTTGATCAAATAATAATTTGTTCTCATATTATAAATGTACTATGATAAAATGCATTCGACTTGAGATAACTGTTGTAAAATTGGCCTTGAACAAATTGATCTTGAGCAAATAAAGCTGAATTGAATGGATGGATGGTAACGCATTGTGTTTTATTAGCCAACTCCTTATGACGTGAAGAAATATGAAAGCTTTCATACACAAATGTACTTTTTACTCACAATATCTGTTCTAAAAAATACAAAAACAACAAAAAACTTTGAAATCCGGAAAATCTGTGGGTTATCTGGAGAAATGTTCATTTATTGAGTGCTTTCTTTTATTCTACATCTTCACTTCCACTTCCCGCCTCAGCTCCTGAGACATTAGCCTCAGCATCTATGACCGGCTCCTGGTGGTCTGAGAGTTCAGGCTGAGACTCCTCCATTGGTTCCTCCACTGGGTCGGGATGAGTTGTCGGTGTATCGGGGGCTTTTTCAAAATCCACCTGAAGAAAAGTAGTATCGGTAAGTATCATGTTTTAATCAAATCTTTGAAGTTTAATTGGTATATAGGTCATGTACTTATAACAAATTAAATCACATATTCTAAGAAGCGTCATGTTACCTGTGAGATACTATCATTAGTGTCTTCTTGTATCACTGGATCAGCCTCTTCTTGTTCCATTGGCTCTTCTTGATCTTGAACAGAGGCTGGCTCTTCCTGGACGGGCATCTTAGGCTCCTTCTGTTCCATGATGAGAATGTCCTCTACAACTAAGGCAGCTGGCGCAGACTCCATCTGTTAGATCAGAGAGGAAATGTTATGAAAACAACTAAACAACATTACTGTAAATAAAATATTAGCTTAACCTCTTCAGCACAAGGCCTATTTTTCTGCCTCTTGTCTGGAATGACAAACCCAAATTAAATGAAGCATATCTTTGCAACTACCAAGGTTTTATAATCCTGGTCTCAAAAGAAAGCTGAAACATGTGAGATTACTACAGAAGTGTCAGAGTCAAGATATGTGTTTCTGTGTCAGAGTAAATTCACCTGGAACACAGTAGAAAATGTAAATGATTATCTCCTCCAAAGGGTAAACCACTTTACACATGATAGCAGCCCAGTTCATCTGGGAATGAGTAAAGTAATGTCTGATGAGGAACTGTGCTCCAGTAGAAGCTAAAAGTCAACCTGAGAAGTTTTAATAGAGGTGTTACGTAGGTAAATATCACAGGAAGCCATCGGCCGATGTTGATGATGGACGTCTCTATCAATGGTCAGTCAGGAGAATCCAGGGATAGCCCTCACATTAACCTTAGAAACACCATGAGGGTCCAGAAAGAAATGAAGCCCAAGATAGCATAGAATAGAATCAATTCCCCTTTATCTCTATGGAAACTACCAGGACCTCCATGATTAATTTCAAACAAAGGCAGAGTCATAGGATAAACATTAGCAGAGTTTTTTAGAGCTGGAATAAAACTTTTCACCACAAAACATCAAAAGTAAGAAATGATTTATGATTCTGGCTGCTAGCTCCCAGAGTTCTGTCCCACAGTGATGAGACAGACGTCTTTATAATCAGAGCCTCTGCTTTCACATGACACCTTGTTTGTGTGGTTTGCTTGAAGTGGAGAAATGATCAGAAGCTCTAAAGTGGACATTGATGTTCTCATGTTTTTGTTTAATTCCCATATAATTACTTGGGGTTTGAACTGTTTGGTTTGGATGCCGATGCTTGGTGGAGTCATTTAGCCGAGTTTCTCCCGGTCAATTTGGTATTCTACATGTTAGGATTGCTGCTTCCAAGTGCGTGCAGACATCTTCTGTACTGCATGTAACTCATGCTGCTCCCTGTACACTGTATACATGTGATGAAGAAGTTAAACTGCCTAAAAAGAAATGAGCCAGTAGTGTTGTCAAGAAAAAATAAATGTAGACTCAAGATACCAAATTTGTTACTAAAGGACATAAATTTTGTGTGGCAAAGAAAATTGTCCTCATTGGTTACCTCTTTGTCCATGACTGGCTCCACAGGCTTTGGCTCTGGCTTTTTATTTGCTTCCAGGACCATCATGATGGAGGCAGGAATGTGAGCTTGCTGTTACAGAGAAAGAGGCGGTCGGTTCATGGGGGGCACAGAAATATAATGCAGGAGTAGACAAGAGGGTCAGTGAATTGAGCTCGAACCTGATGAGGTGTGAAGGAGTGGACGTGCTGCAGAAGAGGCGCTTTCATCTCCGGACAGCGCTCAAACACGCTTGTTAGCTGCGCGGGCGGCAGCTGTAGGAGCACGCTGTAGGACTGAGGCTTCGTCCTCTGGCAGCATTTCACAAATCCCTCCCACACCTTGGGATATTTCCACACCTGCAGGACAAAATAAATGACAACTTTTAAGCAGTTTTAAAAAACTAAAAACAAAACAACTGTTAAATTTGAAGTTTTATACAAGTTAAAGGAGAGAATATAAAAAAAGTACATCATCTTTATCAGGATGCTAACCTGCTTTACAATAAGACGCGACAGTATGTTCATCACAAATCCACCCAGTCGGGGGTACATGGTGAGAGACTGGATGACGGTGCGCATGAGCAGAATGGGGAGGGGACTCTGCTCCATCAGCTGCTGCATCACCACCGCCAAAACCTCTGAGGTGTACACGTTCTTCTCCCCGAAGCACAGGTTGGTAGCTGTTGTGCAAAAACACAAATGATCAGCATCCCAACCAGTTAAAACAAACCCTCTGATTTATGCTTCACTTCTGACCTTTTATGATCGACTTCATATCACATTTGGTTGAGTCGATGTTGTGTAGGGAAATGAGCAGGTCTCCTGGGGTGAGAGGGGACACAGACGAACTTCCTTCACCTGCAAAAACAGATGCAGAAGTCAGAATACATCACTTTTCATCTCCATTAATCATCTACAGAAGCTCAGAAAAAAAATTGATAAAATAATGACTGAAAATGAGGAAACAAAAAGAAAAAAGGGCTTAAAATAGCAGCTTTTCTGCCATATTAGGCCGAGATATGAACAGGAAGATGAAGACAAATGACTCGTACTGTGCTGAGTTCCCAGTAGTCTGTTGAAGACCTCCTTCACAACAATCGGGTTGAGTTTGATGAGCTTCGGTAGAGCTTGAATGACTTCATTCTAAAAGGAGAAAGAAACGTGGTCAGTAACATCCAGGTAAGAAAAATCCTTGTAACATATCCACAGATTTTCATATTGAAGACAACCTTTTCTAGACCATTTATGACCGGGATCAGGAAACGGACATCCGGCACTCGTTTGTGATAAAGGTCTCGCACCCTCTCCACCAGCTCTGGTGATGGAGGCACTGCATGGAGGAAAAGAAGATTCATCTTTAACAACTGACTTTCTTCTGCTCTGCAGGAGAACTGGGTCATCTTGCAAGTGAATTTTATCAAAACCTTCTTGTTCTGGTTTGACCGAATGTACAACCACAATTAAAGTTAGGATGCTCTAAATAAATTGTAATTAAAACAGACTGCAGTCATTTAAAAATCCCATCAATCCATATTTTATTCCCAGTAGAACATAAACATGTCAGATGATGAAAAACTGAGACATTTTATCATTTCATGGAAAATAGTTGCTCATTATGAATCTGATGGCAGCAACACATCTGTAGAAAGTAGTGCCAGGGTGATGTTCAGCATTGTGTAGCATCCCCTCTTCTTTTAACATCTGTCTGTAAACATCTGGGAAGTGAGGAGA
>JBBBVU010000013.1:28839987-28867352 GCA_037177055.1 Atherinosoma microstoma
CCCAGAGAGGACAGGTTGTGTCAGCTCTGTCCACACAGACAGGTGGAGACAGAGACACACTTCCTGCTGCACTGCAGCAAATATCAACACTTAAGAGCCGAGTTCCTCTCAAAAATAAAACATTTAATTGTCGACTTTGATTCTCTACCTGATCAAAGAACAGAGAGAACAGACTCAGCAGCTTAGCAGCAGCTAAATATGTCTGATTATGCCACAGCCATGAGGGACAACAACACCTGACACACCTGTTTGTATCTACTGACTTTGAATCACACAATGTGCTTTTGATGTTGATTGTATAGTATATGTTTAAATGTACCTGTTATTTTGTATCTATATATATGTTTGTTTTTTCCCCCATACTTTTCTGGCTGTTATTATTGTACCTCATCTGTAACATTATGACTTTGGCAATATTGTAGATCTGCAGAAATGCCAATAAAGCTTATTGATTTGAAATTGAATTATTTGCTGATTTCGAATATTATATTTGAGTCACTGTTTCAATTTGACTTGTGTTAGCTTTATACATGAACAATTTATTATAAAAGCTGAATACTGCAATGGTTGCTACAGTTGGACTTCATTTCCCAGATGTCTTTGCGCCATAAGTGATGTCACCTGATAATAATGAAGAGGGGAGGCTGCTAATGTTTATAACCACTGGGCTGACAACAATTTCCTCATAAAATCAGTGATTTTGTCAGCCTTTCTGCAGAGTAAGAAATGGCAGTTAAATAAAGCAGCAAATTAAATGAGCACTTCACGTATTCAGGTAAAAAAGACCACTTTTATATAAGCTTTGGATTACTTCGCATAATCAAGCTTGTTAGCCCTTAGCTTGATAAAAGGCAGCTAAACGTACCATTTCTACGCTACTTGCAACGTTAACTAGATAGATTATGCGGAATTGACAACCTTCTTCTGATAATGAACCAAATAAAACATTAATTTCACACATAAACTGTACCATTGTGGTAAACTATGATAGTTTTGATAGCTACTGGTGTAAATCCACCTTGCCCTAGCTTCAAGATTTGAGGAAGCAGTTCAATTTTATACCTGAAACGTAGCTAAATGTTTCTAATAGTGGAATATACTGTTAACTGAGGTAGCTATGTACAGTACAGCTCTGTGTTACAATGATTGTACTCTCCACTGCAATGCTTCCAGTGACAGCTGATACATTAGCTAGTTTACTGGCACGTAGACGCAGGTGAGTCAAGACGTGGACATGGTTGTGTTTCATGGTTGTGTTTCATGCACGTTGTAATTGGTGATGTTCCCGCTAATCTGTTCTGGGGTATCGAGTAGTTTTTGGTTTGCATTGTTGATTATCGTTGCATTTCCCCTTCTCTTTTTAAACCGTGAGTCTGCTTGATGGTCTTTAATTCAAACCGAGTTACACAGTGAATTATGAGCCATGGAAAGACATTTTACTCCCAAGTGCGGCCTTCAGTGGTTTATTATAACACAACAAACCACTTTAGGAGAGTTTATTTGACTGTTTATTGTGCTCATCAACCTGCATGATGCAGTTTTGAAAAAGACTGAAGCTCATTTTCATTGATGTTTTTACCTGGTGAATATTTTCTTGAGAAAGCTCGATGGGCTGAAATGCTAAACTGATAACTTTAAAAGACAATCATGTCATTTAACAGTCTGATAATAGAAAATGTTTATCATCTGTTAGTCACTACATTTAATAACAGTGCTATTAATATGTTATCTGTATTTGGTAGACCTGTTGTAGATTGATGTTGTAATCAGATTGATTTCCGATGATCTTAATAATCATTCATTTAAAAAACAAACAATTGGGTTAAACTGGAAAGTTGTAGGACAGCAGTCAAATCCATGTAGACGGCAGCTTTCATGGATTTGACACTATAGACTCCAAAGCCTAACTCTTCTTTCCAACCCAACTAAACTTTACTATGTAGCACTTTATCAAGTACATAAGAGCAACCAAAAGTACTTTATGGAGTAAAAAAACAAAATGCATGAATTAAAACAATTGAAATAAACAAAAAGAAATTGTTAACAAGAACAAAAGTAAGTTGCAATAGTGAAAAATACTAATATAGATGGTGATAAAAGCAGGATGTAATATAAAATAAGATGGTAAGGTAGATCATATATCAGAATACCAGATATATCAAGTATAAAATATGTTCTTGTATTCAATTAAATGGTTATTATGCTTCATAAAGGTTATGTGAATTAATAAATCATCAATAATACCATACCATAATAATTGCCTGCTAAAATCTCACTTTTAAAGCAGTCCTAATTGGTAGTTATTAATATTTATAATCAAGACAGTTTCAGCCCTAACCTCAGATAAGTTTATCTGCAATAATTGTATATCAACACTGCAAAAAAGGACGGAAACATTAGATATTATGATGTTTTTTATTATAGTGTAAGGCACGGTGCTTAGTAAACAACATTTATGTAATCTCTTGTTTGAACCAGTTTGTAAAGCAATGACTTCTTTTGATTTATGCATGAATGAGTCCGTTTCTGAGTTTCTTCTGCTCATGTTCAATTATAAATGTATTCACAGCGTCCCGATGGAGTGGGTGTTCATCATGAACCGGATGAGCTCTCAGGGTAGCTCTGCAGCTCAGCGGAGGCGGATGGCCCTGGGGGTTGTGATACTCCTGCTGGTGGATGTCATCTGGGTGGCCTCGTCTGAGTTAACCTCAGTAAGAATTTTTGTCACTGTGTCAGTTTTTTCTACACCTGCTGTTCTGAAGTTGGTTGCAGTATGAGATGATGACAAAATGGGAGAGGAGATGCAGATATACGATGGATATACATGTCTCTCTAGGCTCATCTGAGTTCTGTAATTTCAGCCTCCCTGTCTCCTTTCTCCTCCTTTCTTTCCTCCTGCACAAAAAGGATGAAGGAGGGGAAAGGCTTTTTGGAGGAGCTATCTGGAGAGCATCCTTTGCAGTAGAATTTTGGGTGCCCATGGCTCTTAAAGCGCAGACCTAGGCTAGAGGGTCTTGACATTTTCAAGGTGCCCAAAAGGACAGCAGCCTCCATTGTTCCAAAATGTTTGGAACCACAGACTTCATAGTTTTTGCTTGTCCAGTCAAACTGAATAATCAGGCACTTGGTCATACAGGTAACCAACAAGTCAGTCGTCACTTTGAATGAGATCCTGAGTTCCTTTGTGGAGATGGGAGAACCTTACAGAAAGACTTTCATCAGTGCAGCACTCCAACAATCTGGCTTTTATGTTCAGCGTGGCCAGACTGAAGCCATTCCTCACTAACAGACACCTGATGTAAAAAGTCATAATTTGCCAAAAGGTATTTCTATGATTTTCAGACTATGAGAAACAAAGTCCTCTGGTCTGATTACTGTGTAATTTACACTGTTGGGCCACAATTCCCAGCATTATGCAGAGTAAATTAAGCTCCAAGCACCACTTCATTAATAATACCATTAATACACTCAGACACTGTGATGAAAGCATCATTCTGAGGTTAACCTCTTCTCACATTATCCACCTGTACAGGAGACGGCATGAAATACTTTGCAGTATAGAAAATGTTTGCACAATCCTAACATGTAGCTTCTCAGCTAAAAGACTCTACCAAGCAGCAAACAAAAACATGAAAACATCAATGTCCACTTTAGAGCTTCTGATCATTTCTCCACTTCAAGCAAACCACACAAACAAGGTGTCATGTGAAAGCAGAGGCTCTGATTATAAAGACGTCTGTCTCATCCCTGTGGGACAAAACTCTGGGAGATATCAGCCAGAATCATAAATCATTTCTTAATTTTGCTGTTTTGTGGTGAAAAGTTTTATTCCAGCTCTAAAAAACTCTTCCAAATTACTTTAACTGACTCCTAAATGTAAAGAGTACTGAATGCTTTAACAAATGTTATTCAGGCAATACAATGATCATCCTAACAGCTTTTTTCCCCTCTTGATTCTTCCTGTAGTATATTTTTAAGCGACAGGAGTACAACAAACCCTTCTTCAGCACATTCACCAAGACGTCCATGTTTGTGCTGTATTTGCTGGGGTTCCTCCTGTGGCGTCCCTGGAGGCAGCAGTGCACCGGCACTCTGAAACGCCGGCGCTCTGCATTTGTAAGTAGTCCAAAACACTTCTGCTTCATGAACAGAGCGATGACCCACACTTCTTTACTGCAGCTGCAGGATTTCACACTAATCTTTTCTTCTTGTGTTTTTCCTTTGCTACACAAAAGATCATAAAGATTTGATATTGACTGTTTAACCACATGTTGGCAGATTAACCTGATTGTATAAATGGTCTTTTATAATCTCTCTTTTTAAATATGGGTTTGAAGTTGCAAACTTTCACACAACAAGTGACACTGAATTAGTAGGTTTGCTCTGGAAGTTGATGGTTAAAATGTCTCTTTCCTGCAGTTTGCTGATGCTGAGGCCTACTTTGCTCCCTGCACAACTGACACCACTGTGAACAACTGTTTGGTAAGTTTGGTTTTGATCCTAACTAACTGACTGCAATAAGTCTTGTACGGTGGACGTGTCACTGAGCTGACCATGTCGCGTTCGTGCAGAGCGAACCACTATATGTGCCAGTGAAGTTTCAGGACCTACCCACCGAGCACGCCGAGTGTTTGTTCAGAGACTGTGAATCTAGTGAGTACAAAGTTAATCTTGTTTTTGTTTCTAAAGAAGCAGCTTTTATAATCTTGCATCATGAGAGTTTTATTAACGTGTAACAGCAGAGGGCAGTAACAAGCCATGAACGCATACAGCTGATTGTCAACGTGAAAGAAACTGGTTCTTTTTTGTCTTATGTTTCCTTTTTCTTTCAGCAAATCTTTGCTGTTTTTCATGTTTTTAAACTTATCAATAGATTTAGCTTTCCATCAGGGAAGCTCAGCGACCTCAGTCTGTGTCTGAAAGACCAAAACCACACAGTTAAACTTATGTGTTTAAAATGTTCAGTCCAGTCATACATTAGAGCCTACAGAAGGTGACTTAAAGCATAGAATAATGAGGTCACTGTTGCATCTGCAAATGGAATCACAAAACCATGTTTTTCCTGCCTCCGTTCATTCATACATTCATCTTTTCATTCCTACCTTCCAGCTTCCAAAAAGCAGCGTGTCCGTTTTAGTAACATCATGGAGGTGCGTCAGCTCCCTTCTACTCAAGCCCTGGAGGCCAAGCTCTCCCGCATGTCCTACCCGGCTGCCAAGGACCATGAAGCCATGTTGCGCACGGTGGGAAAGCTTACCATCACAGATGTGGCCAAAATCAGCTTCTTCTTCTGCTTTGTGGTGAGTGGAAGGCAGCTGGGACGTTAGCTGTGGAGCTTAAAGTGCTGCACCAGATTATCAACATGACGCTGATGAGATATTTCTACTTTTATAACTACGATCAAAATGCTGTCTGGCTTACTTCACTTACTAAGCTCTGTTTTGTAAATAAGATGTAACATTTCAAGTTACATCCATGACTATTGACTGCTCCACTACAGTATATATGTTGAAGATGAGGCTTTATCATATTTTTCTGTAATTCAGCGTTTGTAAAGTAAAGGGAAATGTTTAACAAATTGTTCAAGTCAAATTCATTTGCAGTATTAGTGAGAAGTGAGTATTCTGTGTTTATGTAGTAAAGTAAGTCAGTGAAAGAAGTTTCACATCACACTGTGGACTTCATGTTGACATTAAAAAAAAAGAAATTAAGTAGAGAAACCCTGGCAAATACAAAAATGAGAATACCTGACCCGTGGCATGATGGGAAAAATCAAGTTATTTTTTAAATCTGGTATCTTTATTTGGCCCTGTAATGCTTGGTTAAAAAAAAAAAAAAAACGGTATCAAAACTCTAAATATCCCACAAGAAATTGCAAAAGAAAAAACCCACCATGTTGAAAATATCACAAAATGCAGAAATGACTCACAGGTCAGGTAGGAGAGCATTAATTAGAGCTGCAAAGCTCCATAGATCCACATATTTTGTCCATGAAGACCAATGTTAGCCACTCCACAAAGACGATCTATCTTTAAGGAGAAAAAAAAGACTCCCATAACGGGTAAAAGATTTTACTCTGGTCAGATGAGACCCAAGTCGAATGCCACATTTGGCACAAACTAATTTCTGAGAAGACTATCCCCACAGGGAAGCAGGGCCGTGGCAGCATCATGCTGTGGAGGCGTTTCTCCTCAGCTTGGCCTGAACTGAATGAAAGATTTATAATTTCAGTCTTCCAGAAAATTCCGATTGGAATAGAGGCTCATTTTTAGCACGGCAGTGAGTAAACATCCTGCCGAAGCAACACTTGAGTGGTTTATAGGAAATATTAACTCATCTTAAAACAGCCCAGTCAAACCAGAACTCAGTCTGACTGGGAGCTCCACCAGGAGGGATGGATTGTTTTTCATTGTACTGTTTTCATGGCCCTGTCCTATCAAATTTCACTCAACCTCATTGTTTCATATTTCAGCTCCTGACAGTATCAGTTTTCTCACCCCTTTTTATGAGCATGAACACATCACAGCTTCATATATTCATTTCTTCTTTCCATTTTTTAAAAGAAAATACACATTTGATTGTTTTAAAATGATTTGGTCACCAGATTGCTAAAGTCATTTTCTTGATACTTTTAGATGACAGAAGAATAAAACTTAATTTATTTTTTCCCCAGATTTCAGAGTGGGCCATTACCACCCTGGCCACCCCCCTAGCTCCCCCCCGACACAGATTCCTTGATTTTATTAATGTTTATTACTTTACAGTTTTTAGTTTTATTCAAAAACCCTGGTCAGGTTTTACTGGGCCACCTCTGTTTGTCTTCCAGTGGTTCCTGGCTAACCTCTCCTACCAAGAAGCTCTGTCTGACACGCAGGTTGCCATCGTCAACATTTTATCGTCCACTTCAGGTAACGCTCTTCTTTACTCAGCAGATTTCTTGGCAGTATGTAAAGTCAAGATTAATATACCAAGCTTTGATTCTAAAAGAAAGAACAAGTCTTTATTTTGGTGTTTTAGCCATCAGATATTTCATGATCTTTGTTTTCCAGGCCTCTTTACGCTCATCTTGGCTGCCATCTTTCCCAGTAACAGCAGTGACCGTTTCACCCTGTCCAAACTGTTAGCTGTGGCTCTCAGGTCGGTGAATAATGGACGTGGTGTTTAAATGATTGAGAACATGCAATGACTTTGT
This sequence comes from Atherinosoma microstoma, assembly GCA_037177055.1. Lineage (NCBI taxonomy): Eukaryota > Metazoa > Chordata > Actinopteri > Atheriniformes > Atherinidae > Atherinosoma > Atherinosoma microstoma. The sequence goes on from JBBBVU010000013.1 coordinate 28,847,180, forward strand.
TTTTGTATAAATGCCCATAAATGTAGAAATTGTAGAGTGGAAACTTTTGATGACATATTTTTTAACTAATGAACACGTCCAGGGTTGACCTCCTAACTCAATGGTGGTGCATTTCTTCCTCTGAGTATTCCAGCTTATTCACATGTCTATCAATTACAACTATTTTCCTTTTTGTTAGCATAAAATAGAATTAAAAAGAAAATGAATGTCCAGAGTGAAAATACAGGTGCACAATAACTATATCACACCCTTTAAATTTTAAAGCTCTTTTCACCAGCAGGTGGCACCACTGAGCTTTTGAATTTTTAGCACAGCTGGTTGGAAAGCTTCAGCGTTTTATCACCACTGTAATGGCTAACCACCTCCCCAGATTCCAGTCTTAATACGTGGCCAACTGTCTGCTCAGTCTGATCGATTTGATCCAAACTATGGTGTGCAGTGAACTCATCACATGTGGTTACTAAGTTACTGTAAATAAGATGATGTATGATTCCATTCAGGTATTTTGCTTAAATTAACATCTTTGTTTTTCTTTGTTTTTTATGCAAAATAATGAAATCTTTCCAAATAACTTGGTTCAGTTTTTAGAATATCTTTGCATACTGTCCAAATCATTTATGATCTGTTTTGTTCAGCATGGGAGGTGTTGCACTTGTGAGTCTCTCCAGCATGGACAGCCCTGATGAGAAAGGTGTTGCAGGTAACCATGGAGACAGTTTTCTCTTTATTTTATTGCCCTACTGTGAAGTTAAAATCTATATTTATCTTTTTTCTGTTATTGTAAAATTAGTACACTTTGAAGTCTTTGAAGTGTAATGAAGCAGTTTTTTTTTAGATTTTTTATTATTATTTCAGGTTCACTGTGGTCATTAGCTGGGGCAATACTGTACGCTGTCTATATCGTGATGATCAAGAGACGAGTGGATCGGGAGGATAAGCTTGACATACCAATGTTTTTTGGTAAGCATAGGCTCATCTGATCATGCTCTAAGGATAAGTGTCGCACCACCAAATGCACCACTTGTTGCTGTTATTTCAGCTTTTCTTTTCTCTTCTATGTAGTAAAACCTCAATAGCCTGAAACATACACTCATCCTCCACTTTATCAGGTCCACCTTGCTGGTACCAGGTTGGACACTCTTTTTTTTCCTTCAGAACTGCTTTAATTCTTGGTGTCATAGATACGAGGTGTTGGAAACATTCCTCAGAGATTTTGCTCCATATTGACATAAGATCACACAGTTGCTGCACATCCATGATGAGAATCTCCCGTTCAAACACATCCCAAAGGTGGAATATTGGATTGAGATCTGGTGACAGTGAAGATCAACAGTTTCTGAAATATTCAGACCAACAACCACGTTCAAAGTCACTTACACCCCCCCCCTCCTCGTTCTGATGCTCAGATTGAACTTCAGCAAATTGTCTTCATCGTGTCTACATGACTACTTGTGTTGAGTTTCTGACACATGATTGGCTGATAAGATGTGTATTAAACAACTGAACAGGTGGACCTGATTAAGTGGATTGTGAATGTTGATATTTGCATATTTTTCTCCATAAAGCAATCTGAGCTGGAGCTGTTGTTTGTCTCTCAGGGTTTGTAGGTCTGTTCAACCTGCTGCTGCTGTGGCCTGGCTTCCTCCTGCTGCACTACACCGGCTTCGAGGCCTTTGAGCTTCCCAGCCAGCTGGTGTGGACGTACATCCTCATTAATGGCCTCATTGGAACAGTTCTCTCAGAGTTCCTCTGGCTCTGGTGAGAAACTTGTCCTTAATTCAGTCAGGTCAAAATTCTGACTTAGAATGATCTCAAACTTCTATCATTACAACGATACCTGATAACCTTTTTTAATAGCTTTCTGCTTCATGATTTCCTTTGTGATGACAAAAATGTGTTTGAATGAAGTAGTATTTCATAAGGTTCAGATTTTGCAAGTAATTCTTCTTTCTGTCCCCAGGGGCTGTTTCCTCACATCATCTCTAATCGGGACTCTGGCACTGAGCCTCACCATCCCACTCTCTATTATGGCAGATATTTGCATGCAGAAGGTAGCTTTCAATCCACGGCTGGTTTTCAAGAAGAATCAGAGTTTGAAATAAGATTGCTGATTATACTGATTGAGGTTTATTTTCAGTAGTAATCTTATTTATATTAGGTAAATTGTCCAAACTGAAAATGGATAGTTGGATATAAACGGTATATTCAGTCTTCAGTCAGTTATCAATTGAAGTTATAACTTGCATTATTTTGTGTTGACAGGTGCGTTTCTCATGGTTATTTTTTGCTGGGGCAGTACCTGTCTTCCTTTCCTTCTTCATCGCCACTCTTTTATGCCACTACAACAACTGGGACCCTGTTCTGGTGGGGCTGAGGAGGGTGTACGCTTTTATTTGCCGGAAACATCGCATTCAGAGGTACACATTGTTTGACTTCACAGTGGAATTACAATTGACACAGCAAACAATAATGAGGCTTAAAACTCTTCTTCACAAGGCCTATGTTTTCTGCCTTCTGTCTGAAATAATATATCCAAAATAAATTAAGTAAATCTTCACAACTACAAGGATTTTATGTATAATCTTGGTCTCAAAAGAAAGTTGAGACATGTGAGATTACTACAGAAGTGTCAGAATCAAGATATGCGTTACTGTGTCAGAGTAAATTCACCTGAAACACTGTAGAACTCAAGTTGGTCCCACGTGTGCCGCAATCCAGCGGGTTTTCCATGTATCCCTGCTTCAACACACCTGAATCAAATTAATGAGTCATTGTACTGAACATGATTGGCTGGTACATCCATTTAATTTGATGCAGGTATTTTGAGGCAGGAATACATTGAAAACTTGCTGGATTGTGGCCCTTGTAGGACTGAATTATCAGTGCTGTTGAAAATGTAAATGTTTATCTCCTCCTATGAAAACCAGATCAAATTCATCTAGGAATGAGTAAAGTAATGTCTGATGAGGAACTGTGCTACAGTAGAAGCTAAAAAAGTCAACCTAAGCAGATTTCCAGATGTTTTAATAGAGGTGTTTACACAGGTAAATATCTCAGGAAGCCATCGGCCAACGTTGATGATGGACGTCTCGATCAATGGTCAGTCAGGAGAATCCAGGGATAGTCCTCACATTAACCTTAGAAACACCATGAGGATCCAGAAAGAAGTGAACCCCAAGATAATATATGATAGGAAGAGATAATACTTCACTATAAAACCTCCTTCATCTCCAGGACCTCCATGATTAATTTCAAACAAAGGCAGAGTCATAGGAGAAAACATTGGCAGAGTTTTTTTTAGAGCTGCAATAAAATGTTTGACCAGAAAATAGCAAAAGTAAGACATGTTTTATGATTGTAGCTGCTATCTCTCAGAGGTTTTGTCCAACATTAATGAGACAAACATCTTTATAATAAGCAGAATCGTCGCTTTCATATGACACCTTGTTTGTGTGGTTTGTTTGAAGCAAAGCAAAAGCTTGTTTGCTTCAGAAGCTCAGAAGTGGACAGTGCTGTTTTCATGTTTTTGTTGTATCCCAATATAATGCTTGAGGTTTGAACCGTGTTTGGTTTGGATGCCAATGCTTGGTAGAGTCTTTTAGCTGAGTTTAGGATTGCTACTTCGTAGTGTGTGCAAACATCTTCTGTACTGCATGTATCTCACGTTGCCCCATGTACAGGAGACTCTGGTCAAGAAGAGGTCAATCTTAAGACTTCAGACAACTTTATTGATCCCTTTGGGAAGTTCCCTCAGGGAAATTGAGGTTCCATGAACCACAGCCAGTAGTGTTACACACTCTCAAAAAAAATGAAAAGAATTTAATGTGAAAATATAGAGACAAGTATAAGAAGAATATAAACAAATCAGTATAAATTAAAAAACAAAACAATAAAATACATTTGCAGGAAAAGTAAGCATTTATAGATAAACATATACACACATATTTATAAACACACACACACATACCAAATGCAAGCATATACATGTGTGGCCTATGTGTTGCATATTGCACATGTAATATTTTGCACAAAACCTTTAAGAGTCCTTACAAGCAACCATTGACTCACTTTCTAGATTCTGTGGAAACAGCCCAGTAGAACCACAGTATGACAAGAGATGGGCATCTATGGTAAATATGCTATTAGAATAAGGCCATATTTTTCCCTTAAAGGGTTCAACACAGAATGTTTTGGTTATTGTCTTTTAACTGCATTTTAATTATATTTGAACTCAATTAGCATAAAATCTGACAGCATCAGAGACTTTTGATCTAAAGCCCTGCAAGAGTGAAACGTTCTGTTGTCTTTTTCCCCTGGTGTATGGTGAATTGGTGTGACCTTGCAGTGGTAGTAACTAGGGATGTCACAATCATAGATTTTCTGGGTTTGATTATTGTCAGAGAAATAATTATGATTTTATGGTTATCACAATTATTATGCGTTAATTGATTTCAGTACAGGGAGGCTTCTTTTTGGAAACTACATTATAAAAATGGTTTTGAACATTTCTTTTGAACCTGAGTGGAGAATTAAAAAAAACAGGAAAACATCTCTCTGGCTTGGAGCTTCAGTCATAATGTTTCTGTGAATGAGTGAAGGTAAAACTTAATTGTAAGACACGTTGCAATTTCAGCCTTTATCAGACTTGATGGAAGTAAAATTGGATGTATTGATCAGTGATGGATGTTCCTCCATCTGACGTCGGCATGCATCCGTTGGTGGCTTGACGGTACTGGGGCATTCCAGTACAAAACGGCTCTGTACTGGGCTGCCCCTTGGACCCACCAGGTGGTGGGGTGTTGGGAGAGACAAAGATAATGGCTAAGCTCTCGTCCATTTTGAAGGACAGTCACCCGCCCCACACCCTTACTGAACACTGACAGCCCTGCAGATCTCCTTCAGCGACAGGCAGAAAGAGTGCAGGTCCTTTACTCTTGTAAGCAGTTAGACTGGAAACCAGCACTGATCCCAGTAAACCACAAACATACTCAATAAAAGCCAATATAATTTATTAATATACACATTTCTACATGATTTCTTTTTTACTTTTGTCATACTTGTATGAGCTTTCTGGGGGAACATGTGTGGAGTTTGTATGTTCTATGTGTGGGTTCTCTCTCGGCTTCCTCTCACAGTCCAAAGACCTGCGTGTTAGACTGACATGAGTGTCTGAATTCTCGCTAGGAGTGAGTGAGAGTCTGATTGTTTGTCTCCGTGTTGGTTATGTGATGGACTATGAAAAGAGACCACCTCTTACAGCCCCTGACCCCCCACAACTTATGTTCTGAGGATTTCTCCAGCATTTCTGCTACTGCTACATAAATACCAACAAACCCCAAACAATCTGTTAATGGTTAATCAACCGTTTCGTGTTCACGGTCTCTTCAGAGTAGAAATTGTCAGCAACAAGAGCACAAAAGGGATAACATCAGTCTAACTTCTATTTAAAGACGTTTCCTCTGGACTTGTGGAAATCAACCCAGAATCAAACTCTCTGTCTGTAACTTTATGTGACTTTAGGCAAGTAAGTCTTATTTGACTAATAATGAGTTCATCCATACAATAGTCATTACTTTTTCAGTCACATTTAGCCGTTAATTGAATATAGTCACGTTTCAGTGAGCCACTCGATAATGTCAGATGTGGTTACCATGGTATTTGTGACGCAACTGCAAAAAGCATGAAAACAGACACACGTACTTAATGGGGGAAAATGCTGCCTCCACTGTTTGTTCAAACCAATTAGAAGTTAGCTCTTCACACACATGCACACACATCTGAGGCCAGGCTACATGAAGGTCCATTAAAGTCATTACAGGAAGTAAGCTGTAGCTAAAATGTGGATGTTCTCACAAAATCCTTCCAGCCTGATTTTTCCAAAAGTTGAAGCTTTTTGAGTGTTAAAAAGGACGAGAATTATTGTTTCCTCACATAATGAAGCTTATTAAAAAAGGATTGGTCGTTACTCTGCAATACACGTAAGTCTTTTCTTCTGTGACATTCTCACAAGGATAATAGACTCCATATTTTGTAGCTCCCAGTCTTGCTAAGTTGTGTCTGTAATCAGCTGCGAATGCTTGACTGACTAACCTCTCTGCAGCAGTTAAGCGCTCCATTCTTCTGTGAATGTTGGCTCCCATTTAGTGAAGGATGATTATTATAATGATGGTTGTCAAAATGATGTCTGTGATGATGATTGACATGCCACCACCTTCCCTCCAGACTACCAGAAGACAGCGAGCAGTGTGAAAGCCTTATTCCTCTACACACAGTGTCTCCCAGTGAAGGAAGCTTCTGTTTGTGATCCAAAAGTCAAACAAAATGTAAGTGATCACCCGACCCTTCCTGGTTTACGTTTGTCTGGTTTGATATTTGTTAATGTTCAACCCCAGTTCCAAAAAAGAGATTTCCAAATCTCATCAACTTTATATTTTATCGCCAGTAGAACATAAACAACATATCAGATGATGAAACTGAGACATTTTATCATTTTATGGAAAATAGTTGCCCATTATGAATCTGGTAGCAGCAACACATCTGTAAAAAGTAGTTCCAGGGTGATGTTCAGCATTGTGTAGCATCCCCTCTTCTTTTAACTTCTGTCTGTAAACATCTGGGAAGTGGTGGAAACCAGTTGCTGGAGTTTTAGGAGAGGAATGTTGTCCCATTCTGGTCTGATGCAGGATTCTAGCAGCTCTACAGTCCTGGACCTTCGTTGCTGGATTTTTGCTTCCATGATGCTCCAGGTGTTTTCTACTGGTGAAAGATCTGGACTGCAGACAGACCAGTTCATCATCTGGACTCTTATCCTGTGAAGCCATGCTGTTGTGATGGATACAGTATGTGGTTCAGCATTGTCTTGCTAAGCAAGTCTTCCCTGAAAGAGACGTTGTCTGGAGTCATGTCATGCAGTGGTTTCCAGTAGAGAATCATGTCTGTTTTTAATGCAGTGCTGTCCAGCATTCAGTTTTGACCTTCATTCTGGTCCCATGCACACAGAGATTCCTTCTGATTCTCTGAATCTTTTGATATCATACATTATAGATGGTGGGATCTTTAACATCTTCCCAATTTTGAAGAACATTTTTCTGAAATGTCCACAATTTTAGACCCAGTTTGTCTCAGATTGGTGAACCTCTGTCCATCTTTACTTTTGAGAGACTCTGCCTCTCTGCCTCATCTCCTTTTATATCCAATCGTGTTACTGACCTATTGCCAATTAACCTTATTATTGTCAAATGCTTCTCCAGTTGTTTTTGATTTGTACCAATTACTTTTTCAGCCTTTTGTTTGACTTAGGGTTGTATTTTAGGTCACTAAAGAGGAGCTTTATTTTAGCAGGAGGAGGAACATAGTTTAAGTTAAAACTGTAAAATTAGCAGTCTTATTTAATCCAGGATACACAGCTCAAGGATTAAATGCTTTAGCTACATGCTTGTAGATAATGTGATGTTTTCCAGTTTTGAGAGAGTCTAATGCAAAAATAGAGGCTGTTTATTCCTTAAATAAATCATCTGTAAACATATTGAGACATTTCTGAAAGTTGGCTTTTATTCCATTATCAATAAATATCAAGCCTGCATTTAGACAGTCTTCTGGATTTATCTACCAAGGCCTGGTTCTGGAAAGTATTGCTTTCTGCTTGAATGTCACTCAACTGTGCTTCTTGTAAAATTAATTGTGTGCAGTAATCTGTAAAAATGTACCATAAATGTTATTTCTGACATGTCAAAACCTATCCAGCCCTCTTTGACACATACCTGATACTGTTCTACATCCGTCTGTGTTAAGAGCACAGGGAGGTTTCCATAATCTTCTCTCCCTTAGTCTCCTTAGAGGAAGATCTATTCTTCATCACTGTCAACTCTCTGTCCCCAGAGAAAAAGATGCTTAGCTCCTCTGGAAGTTAAGGCCACGTTTTTTGCTCGTCACCTAATCATTCCTCACAAACAAACATTGACACGGAAGAATTTTGTAAACATATCTGGAGTGAACACCAAATTTGGTCTCTCTCCAAACTTCCAGTAGCCGTACAGAGTCATTAATCATACAATGGCTTCCCCGAGGTGGCTGTCAGTTTGAGGGTAGGAATGGTGATTCCTCATCCGTAAGTGAAAAAGCAAGCGGAGTGCAGACGGAAAGGATAAATCATTTGGGAAGTGAAGACAGGCAGCATTCAGCACCTGGCCATCTGGCCCTTATCATGTCCCGGACTGGTTGATTTTATTGCTTTTCATTGCTTTCCGAAAGCCCAAAAGGGATTTTCGTAAACAATCTGTCAATCTAGCCTGAAATAATCATCCTCTGCTGGTTGTTTAAGTGATTACAACGTGGATTTTAAACATAATTCCCTCATTAGATAAAGTAGTTTCCCAGGGGAGCGTTTCTTTAGTCGGTAATCATTTCATAATGTCATTGGACACTGTGCTATTACCCTGATCAGTGTAAGACATGAAATCTATGCGGGCTAAATTCACTTACTCCCTCTATTGCTTTATTTCACATTGCTTATTATTATAAGTAACTATATCATGATATAAATTGCCAAATTGTTCACATTCAATAGTGTTTCTGGACTAGCTCCGTATACCGTCACAGCCATTGTTAAAAATGTTTGTCTTCACACATAATTTACCAAGCATCATTGGATCTTAAAGATCTCAGAGTTCCAGATTTTCCCATCAGAGCACTTCACTCTCAGACTGCAGGTTTACTGGTGGTTCCTAGAGTCTCTCTAAGTACCTTCAGTTATCAGACCCCTTTCTGTGGGAACAACTCCCAGTTTGGCTTCAGGAAGCAGACACTCTCTCTACCTTTTGAGATCAGACTTCAAACTTTCCTTTCTGATAAATCTGATAGTTAGGTCTGCCTTGGTGACCTTTGTCCATCCTTTTACTTCTGCTGCTATGGGCCAAGGGTGCTGGCGGGCATCTCTGCTCTATTTACTCTCCATGAATAATTATCTGACATTAATTTGTGTTTCTCTTCTTCTTTCTCAGCAGGGGCCTGTTTCATAAAACGGGTTTAGTCTAAACTAGGAGTTTAGAAACTCTGAGTTTTCTGTTTCACAGAGTGAAACTCAGCTCAACTCTGAGTCGGTTACCATGGTAACATACTCCGTGGGGCTAACCTGCTCGTTGGCATGTTTAGAAGCATTAACCCTGAGTTTATCTACTTCACTTGAAGAGTCAGATTGAAACAAATCGTCGATCAGACAGCGTGTCCTTATCTTGGAAGAACGGTCGACATTAAAGGGCAAATCATTGGCAGGAATCTCCATCCGGACAGGGTGATCAGACCCCGTTTAGATATGTCATTCCCTGATGATTTTCAGGTCGAGGGCCTTTGTTTCACCTCACAGTTATTTATCTGTAAATATTCTCATCCCTCATTTAACTTGCCAAACAGCATGAATGTCCTCTCATTTTGGAACAAAGTTTTTTTATCGCACTTTGTTTTTTGTGGCAGTTTTCTGAACAATATTGATTTGCAGCACATTGACAACCGAAACGTCACTCTTGTGTGGACGCAGCAAATGGAAGAACTGTCAGGAACCCCATATGCAATAATCACTTCTGATTAATCAGTGTCAAATAAAGACAAAACACAACACATTTTAAGGAGTCTTTATTTTCTGTAAGCGGATATGACTTTAATTTCATTAACTTTAGGAACACCTCTGGATGACAATGAATATCAACCCAATATATCACAGTCTATAAGAACAGACTCCTGTAGCCAGAGACATTTTCCTTCACTGTAAGATTTGATCCTTCATTAATGCTTCCGCAAATACAGAAGAATCTTCCAGAGGCAAACCGCGCTGTGGATGCAGATTGTTCATTGGGGCAATTATCTGCATTGCTTTGTGAAAGAAATAGTAAGAAATTAATTTATGGTAGGCTACTACTACACATTTCATGGGTGCTTGTTATTGTCGGTTCCAAAAGACAGATTACCCCACCATTAACTGCACATACACATATTCATGTGAATGACTTCATTTTAGTTTAAACATTTATCTGAATGCTTCAATAAAGTTCATAGTGTCTATAACTTCCACTTTGTATTCTTTTTAGGTTCATCTATTATCAGACACTTCAACTCTTTTTCCTACCTGACTTGTTTCGACGGCTGTCTTCCGTCTTCCTCAAAGGTGTTTATTTGAATGGTTAGTGCATATTAATGAATGTACAATATTACCATAAATATACCGGATTTAGCGAGGTGCTAATTTCCACCTGTAGCTGAGGTCCAGCGGCATCAGAAGAGCTTCTTCCAGGGATATGTAACCCGGTAGAGCTGTATTATGCACCCTTTTGCTTTGGTGTGGTTTGCCATGGGAGTGTCTGTGTGGGTGTGGGAATTCAGTGTTATCAATTAGCTCATGGAAGCACTACTCTATTTAAGCAGCATGCACACAATAGTCTGTCTCTCTATGTGGCTTGGTGAACTGTCCAGGTAATTGCACATTTGGTGAAACATAGTTTACCTTTATCTTTTGTGTATAGTTAACCTTGTGAACAGTCTCTCTCTGTGACTTGGTGAGCTGTCCAGGTGTGCTTGAGGGGGGGGGACCTGTAGGCTTTGCCTATCGGAGAAATCTGGGCCTGAGTCAGTGGTCTATGGCAGTCTGACCAGAACTCAGCACAAACCCAAGTGTTGCTCGACCTGCTACATGGCTTTGCCACACAAAGTTTGTGTCACAAACGGAATGAAAGTAACAGACCAAATCTCCTCCATTGACTCTCCCCCTGCTGGCTCATAGCACACCTGTAACTTGGAACATTCCTTATTTTTAACTAACCCTTTAAAAAAAAAACTTTTATAATAAATACCTTTTTAAAATTTATCCTGATTTGGTGCTTTTTGTCCACAGTTTACTGGTTGGTCAGATAGCAGTAACCGGTGTTACAGATACCTTCATCCACAGGACATCCAGAGCTTTGGCTGAGGACCATTTCCTCGGCCTCAAGTGCAAACATAGAAAACAACAGAAAAGTGCATCATAAAGATTTAATTTCTTGAATAAACCATAAATCATCATCACGCATTTACTTGGTCAGCATCTTTTTGCCACGCTTGCTCCCATTCTTTAGCGGCCGTTATGGTGTTACATGTTTTTTGTCAGCATTTGTTTATCCTCATATGAAGTCATTAATAGTTCTTGTTCCACAGGTGGGAAACCGTATGCATGAGACTTTTGATTGGTTGCCATGAGTAATAAAAGAAATGGGCTATGCAGCTCCTCATATCTGTGTTTGATTGAAGTCTTTTCATCTATTCCTGAGTGCGCTCTACTCAGAGTTATCTGGAATCAGAGTTGCATAAACTAAGTCTTACCACCTTTTCTGAAACCAAAAACTCAGAGTTGTGATGTTTAAAGTTAATCAACTTAGAGTTCAGATTTCAATGCAGAGTTTGTTAAACCTCCTTTCTGAGACAGGCCCCATGTATCCCTGGCTTAGAGTTATGCTGTTTGGTGACCCATCTTTCCTGTCCTCTCCACCCCCAACTGGTCTTGAGAGATGATACCTTCCTGGTTCTTCTAGAGGTTTTTCCACCTGCAGCTTAGCATCGAGAATCGAATCACCGAAAAAATTTGATTGACATCTGTTTGTTTCCTCATAGAGAGTCATGTTTTTATGAATTGGGTTTATATAGACACAGTTATAAACTGGACTACTGTGGATCATATAATAGATTTGGTTTTTAATGAATTATGATTGGACTACAATGAATTGGACTGATCTATAAAAGTGCCTTAACATGACTTGGTTGTGAATTGGCACTGTACAAATAAATCTTAATTTTATTAATTGCAGGGAAAAGCTTGAGATCATTCAGATGATGGATGAGTCTGATTTTGGAAGTTCTCTCCTGCTAATGTAACTTTATCTTTAACCTGACATCTCAGATACCATCCCCCTGACAGCAGTAACATGCACTGGTTTTTATCAATGACAGTAAAATATGCAGATTGCCTCTTGAGTTTGTTGTTTTAGGTTACAACACCTAGTACAGCTCCAACATAACTATTGTAATTAATGCCACCATTTTTATTTATAGTTGTAATTGATGGATGTAACTATGCAGCTACATGCCAAAAGATGTCACAAAGTCTAAAGGCTCAAGACAGTGGACAGAGAAGTCACCAGAGATGACATCCTTATTTACTCTGACTATAAAGCTCTGGTCAGGTTGGTTACTTTAATTAAAGCAGGAAATATCATACATGTTTAAACAGGGATGGATGTCTGATAATGAATTTTACCAGCAATTACAGTTTTTAATATTGAGCTTTTCCTGCATTGGAACAGATAATTATGCATCCGGGGTAGACTGGGACAAATAAAGATCGGCCTTGGCATTTTGGCCCAGTTCGGTCCTTATATGATCATGTACACCACAAATCTTTGCTTTCCCTAAATGTGAACATTAACCGTGCAACCTCTTAAAACTACTAAAGCCATGCTGTGAGTCAGAGAGAGTAGACACGTAATATAAATCTAAGATTGTAGTAATATTGTAGAATATAACTCTATACCCCAGCACAATGAATTGTGTTTGATAGAGAGAACAGAACAGAGATGAGAAATGATGGATCAGATGAGAACTGGATGAGAAACCGTGCCTCTGTGTCTGCTGCTGCTCTTCTCCTCTGGAGATGTTATCTCAACCAGGTTCAACTAAAGATTGAATGGAGATTTTTTGTTCTCTTTTTAAAAAAAACAAACAAACAAAAAGCACAATGATTTAGTCATGTACAGAATTATTGGATTCTTTGGTAAAGAGGCATAAGGGGTTTAAAGCATCTGATGTGTCAGCTAAAAAAAGAACCAATGTGCTGCTGGTGGTCAGGAAAGAAAGTTCTGTGCTGTCTATTTGGATGAATCTACTGAGTTTTATGGACCAGTCATATACCAATAAATAAACTGTCGGCCCAAAAAACACGTAGGCCCACTGGGAAAATGCCCGAAATGCCAGATGGCCAGTCTGTCCCTGATGTTAGCCAGAGATGTTCACAAGTCCCTTTTTGCAAGTCCAAGTCACTTTTAGCTGTAATTAATCTGCCATGCGACGCTTGCCGTCTGGTCTGCTTGGAGAACTGCTTTATAATATCCAAGGAATTTAAGATCTGTACTTATCCTTTATCTATCAGCACTTAGTAACAGTACTCATATGCAGCTTAGAATGACAAATGCTCTGTCCCTCTCCTCTGGATGATTTCTTTGCTTCACTGAATTCAAAAAACTTGTAGATGTACGTGGAAATTTATTCAGATTATCAAATATGCTCTTAACATTATTTATCCAAGAGTTTTTAATGTGTAAAAAAATACATCTGGACCCAGAGAGAAATTTTCAAAACTAATACTGTATTTATTTCCTGAATGTAGAGAGGATGGCCAAACTACACCTTAGTGCAGGATCACCACCTATCCTGCAGGTTTTAGATTTTTCCCTGCTGCAACACACCTGATCCAGATGACTGCTTGCTGTAATGTTATGCACAAGCCTCTTAATGACCCATTAATAATCTGACTCAGGTGTATTGCAGCAGGTAAACATGTAAAACCTGCTGGCTTAAGAAGTCCACAGTTGGTGATCCCTGCACTAGTACATCAGAAAAATCTAAATATTTTTTTAAAAGGCTTCAAATAATTGAGATGAGTGAAACAAATATTAGTTATTAACTTTTTAAAATTGAGTTAATTTAGACACAATACTTGCAAGTCCAATAAATATTCCTTACATTTCTAAATCAGCAACAGCTGGACTCTTCTAATAAACAGACCCAGTAAAACCTTGCTGTGGGTCTGATCCCAGTTTGCTCAAGTTTAACGTCATCATGGCAACTGTATCAGTAAATTTCCCTTTCTTCTTCTAAACACATTCAGTGGAGCCAATCTGATGGCGTTAAAATTATTTTAGTAATGGTAGTAACAAACTAACGTTTATGCCGCTGTGATGCTAAGCTCATTGCAAACATACGCTAACATTAGCTTTCATTTTACAGTGACTAACCACTCCCGGTGTGTTTTAAGGTGGATGTGTTGGATCCAGAGTCCTAGATTTTATACCATAGATGTTGCAGTTTGCTGCTCTTTCATTTGCCCCTTTTATTAAGTTTTTAATACCCAAGAGTTACAGAGGTGCTGCAGCAACAGATGTGTTCACCGGTGCTGCAAAATAAATGATTGCTTGCGAGTCTCAAATTACAAGTCCAAGTCGAGTCTCAAGTCAGTGGAAATGTGCCACTCAAGTCCGAGTCCCAGACTCTAGTCCCCATCTCTCTGATGTTAGCTATTCACCATCCTTGTGGACATGTTTGCTTCAATCATCCGTGGTTTGAAAACTCAATCTGTCTTCTCTTCATGTTGAGAAAGGGTTTTACCAGAGCAGAGCGATCTGTCAGCAGAAACAGTTCTCCAGATGGTACAGTTCGCAGATGTCTTCGGGATGCACCTGGCAAGCATCTTTAATCTGTCCACCTCCATCCTCTTCCAGGACCGGGCATTGCTGTTTGAGGAATTCAAACACTGGCTATAGTGACACAACTGCTCCAAAGCTCTTGTCTGTATCATTGATATCACATAAGATGTATTGAACATTGTATAAATATTGTAAACAATATATAAATATACCACATGTCATTTTTTAAACAGAAAAATGAAATATCTGAATTGTCTGAATGTAAAATTTCAAAGTATATTGAAGCAGCTGCCAAAAGGTTTGCTTAAGATACTCAAACCACCTTAAAGTAGTGCTGTGTCTGAGTACAGCTCCTTAGAGAAGCTGCAGACTGGAAAAATCTGTTCAAATCCTCTCATTAGACTGTTAATAATATATCAAACTTACTAAATAGAATAGTGTCATTTAGCAGCTCTTTTTGGAGCTTTGGTATAGATTGGCTTAAAGATCTGTACAGATATCCACAATTCACTGAGCATGATTTTTAACGGATTGGTCCGTCCGTCCGTCCGTCCGTCCGTCCATCCATCCATCCATCCATCCATCCATCCATCCATCCATCCATCTTCTATCGCTTATCCAGATCAGGTCTCGGGGGCAGCAGCATAAGCAGCGAAGCCCAGACCTCCCTCTACCCGGCCACATCAGCCAGCTCATCTGGAGGGATCCTGAGGTGCTCCTAGGCCAGCCGCAAGATGTGTGTCCTTGGCCTTTCCTGAGTTCTTCTCCTAGTGGGATGTGCCTGAAATACCTCACCAGGGAGGCATTCAGGAGGCATCCTAACTAGATGCCCGAGCCACCTCATCTGGCTCCTCTCGATGCGGAGGAGCAGCGGCTCTACTCTGAGCCCCTCCCGGATGATCAAGCTTTTCACCCTATCTCCAAGGGAGAGCCCAGCCACCCTGATGGGGGGAAGCTCTTTTCGGCCGCTTGTATTCGCGATCTCGTTCTTTCGGTCACTACCCAGGGCTCGTGACCATAGGTGAGGGTAAGAACATTGATCGACCAGTAAATCAAGAGCTTCACCTTTTGGCTCATCTCCTTCTTCACCACGACAGACTGATGCAAAGTCTGCATCACTGCAGACGTTGCATTGATCCGCCTATCAATCTCCTGCTCCATCCTTCCCTCACCCGTGAACAAGACCCAGAGATACTTGAACTTCTCCACTTGGGGCATCCAACCTGGAGGGAACACTCCACCTTTTTCAGGCTGAAGACCATGGTCTCGGATTTGGAGGTGCTGATTTACATCCCGACCGCTTCACACTCGGCTGCGAATCGTTCCAGCAAGAGCTGGAGATCACGACCTGATGAAGCCAATAGAACCACATCATCTGCAAAAAGCAGAGATCCGATCCTGAGACCACCAAACCGGATCCCCTCAACACCTCGGCTGTGCCAAGAAATTTTGTCCATAAACGTTATGAACAGAATCGGTGACAAAGGGCAGCCTTGGCGGAGTCCAACCATCACCGGAAACAGGTCCGAGTTACTGCCGGCAATGTGGACCAAGCTCTGACACCGGTCGTACAGGAACCGGACAGCTCCGTACTCCCGTAGCACCCACCACAGAAGTCCCCGGGGGACACGGTCAAACACCTTCTCCAATTCCACAAAACTGGTTGGGCGAACTCCCATGCCCCTCCAAGACCCTGATGAGGGTATAGAGCTGGTCCACTGTTCCACGACCGGGACGAAAACCACACTGCTCCTCCTCAATCCGAGACTCGACAATCCGACGGACCCTCCTCTCCAGGACCCCCGAATAGACCTTACCAGAGAGGCTGAGGAGTGTGATCCACCTGTAGTTGGAGCACACCCTCCGGTCCCCCTTCTTAAAGAGAGGAGCCACCACCCCAGTCTGCCAATCCAGAGGCACTGTCCCCGATGTCCACGTGATGCCGCAGAGGTGTGTCAACCAAGACAGCCCCACAGCATCCAGAGCCTTACGAAACCCCGGGTGGATCTTGTCCACCCCCAGGACCCTGCCACCGAGGAGCCTTTTAACCACCTCAGCAACTTCTGCCCGAGAGATAGGAGACACCGCCTGAAGGTCCCCCAACTCTGCTCGCTCTTCAGAAGGCGTGTTGGATTGAGGAGGTCTTCAAAGTATTCCTTCCACCGACCCATAACGTCCCGAGTCGAGGTCAGCAGCCCCCCCCCCAACTGTACACAATGTTGACGGAGCACTGTTTCCCCCTCCTGAGCAGCCGGATGGTTTACCAGAACCTCCTTGAAGCCATCCAGAAATCATTCTCCATGGCCTCTATGAACTTCTCCCATGCCCGAGTTTTTGCCTCAGCGACCGCTGAAGCCACACTCCGCTTAGCCTGCCAATACCTGTCAGCTGCCTCCAGAGTCCCACTGGCCTTCATCCTTCATTGCTGAACCGGATTGGTGTGAAAAAAAAAACAAATTTCTTGGCGATGAACCTTTCTGTTTCTATCGAGATAATCCAGGTGAACTGTTCTGTTATTGTGAGACTTGATATCTAAAACACAAATCACACCATTATTTTGACGGTTGAGTTAACTGTTAAAACCTTAATGGTAAAAGGAGTTATTTCTGGATTGAGTGAAAAATAAAGGTGTGGAGAGTCGTTTTCGTCCTGTTTTTCCTCCAACATCCACACTGTTCTGAAAATCAGTAAGGCAGTCATTGCAGTGACATAGCTGAACCTGATGTGCGACAGTGTCTGGAAACAAAGGAGCCCCCAGTCTTCTGGTCAAGGCTGGTTTTTTAGTCAATATAGAAGTTTGTTGTAGCAGATTATTTGGATTATTGCGTTAATTAAAAGGTTATAGTGGTGCTTTCTTTTCTACATTCCTCTGTTTAGTCATTGCAGTTTTCAATGAAAACCTCAAAGTCTGTTCCGTTCTTTTTTATCTTGCTGTTGTTTTATTTTTTAACCTTTTGGGTTATAGATTGTCTGTTTTTAAGCATGCATACATGCATATTTTGCTGTGAAAAAAGGGTGTCTATCTCCACCTTTTTGAAGATATTATGTGTTAAACTTGCAGGCCTCAAAGCAGGGCAGATAAAGGGATTTGGGATTTGTAGGCAAAAACTGTCCTGCCTTTCTATACATTTGTAATGCATAAGTATATATAATGGACAACTGATTGCAAACAGCACATTCTAACATTCCCTTATAAGTGGGGGAGGCGAGGGCAATGGGGTCCTCTTACGCCCCTGTTTCCATGGGTGCCCCCCGGGCAGGTTTGGGGCGGGCGGAGGGGGTTGTCCCATAGACCTGGGGCCTGGGCAGGCTGCGCTGGGGGGGTACCGGGTCTGTTGTATCGGGATAAGATGTGGTGGGGGTGGGGCCCTGTTCAGGAATTTTTCTCCTGCCGGTTGGGGTTGTCCCACACGGGACATGGGAGGGAGAGATGAGGAGGTCTGGGAGTGAATGTGTGGGTCCTGTGAAAGGGTGAGATTGGAGCGGTGATGGTGGGGGTGTGTAAGAGTGAATGTGTGAATCTGATTGTGTGTGAAGGGGGAGAGACTGGAAGGGTGATGGTGGGGGGATGTCAGAGTGACTGTGTGAATCTGGCTGTGGGTGAAAGGGGAGAGACTGGTGGGAAAGTGCTGGACTGGAGAGGTGTGAAGGAGGAAGGTGGAGGGTTGGAGGTAAGTGGGTGGGTGGTGGGAGGATAGGGGTGCGAGTATATATGTATATGTAAGGGGGTATGTGTGTGGGTGAATGTACGTGTTAGGAGGGGGTGAAACATGTGGATGAGGGTGGGAGGACAGGAGTGCATGTATGTGTGTGTGTGGGGAAGCAGGAGTGTGTGTGTGTGTGTGTGGGGGGGTGTATGTGTTGAAAGGGTGTGTGGGGGCAGGGGGAGGAGGGTGTGTGGGTGTGTGTGGATGGGTGGTGGGAGGGCAGGAGAGCGTGTGTAAGTGGGGAGCAGGAGTGTGTGTGTTGGAGATGCATGTGAGGGAGGGTATGTGAATGTGTGTGGATGGGTGGTGGGAGGGCAGGAGGGGTTCCTGGGGTGCGCGGCTGGGGCACTGGGGTATGGACTGACCCCCGCCAGGTGGCCGTCTGGGGGGGGCGGTTCCCCCCCGAGTGGCAGTGCGGGCCCTCTGCCTGTGGGGGTCAGGGACGCTCCCAGGCTCTTGGGCCCGCGGCCATAGTCCCTTTCTGCCCTGGCCGGATCAGGCCGGGGGCTGCTGATCGTGGCTGCGGGGGCCTCTGGCTGGGGCCTCCTTCTGCCGCCTTCCCGGTCAGGCCCATGGTCGTCTCCGTGGTGGGGGGGCTGGGGTCCGTGCTCCTGGGTGGTTGCTGATTGCCCGAGTCTCCGGGGGCCTTTGGCCTGCCTCTGGCTTCTGTGCAAGCACGGTGGCATCTACATGCCACTCTGAACTCTGTATATTCTGTATGCCGACACAGTCATTTAGCTTTATTTACCAATAGATACTCTCAGCTAGTTTTCTTTGTTTGTTTTTCAGCTGCTCTAGTTTTAATTGAGATAGATTGTTTGTTTACAGCTAGTCCATTGCTTAAAAAACATTTTTGGGTGCTCCTGACGGTCGTCAGCCTTGCCTTCCTGCAATGAACGTGAGATATTCTCTGTCGTGTGTCTGTAGAAGTGTAGTAGGTTGTTAATAGTCTGGTTGGATTGCATTGTTTTCTCTATGGTGTTTCTTTGTCTCTTTTTGACCACAGCTGATTAATTATTGTTCCATACCTTCTATTTTGAGTACAATACAATCACCAAAAACAAATGCAGACAAAAAAAGGTGAATTAATTTATAGCAATATAATTACATCACAATTTATTGTTCGTGTTTTGGCCACAGTAATCAAATGGTGAAAATCTGATATTGTGACAGCCCTAACCTGCATTCACGTACAGGTAGTGTACATGTTTCTCCTGTCAAAGAAGTCATGGCTTTTTCCCTTAAAATTGAAGAGTTGGATACACTAACCAGTCACTTGATCAGGTCCACCTTGCTACCACTGGATGGTACTGGGTTCCTTCAGAACTGCCTTAATTTTTCAAGACATAGATTCAACGAAGTGGTGGAAACATTCCTTAGAGATTTTGCTCCATATTGACATGATAGCATCACACTGTTGCTGCACATCCATGATGAGAATCTCCCGTTCCACCACATCCCAAAGGTGAAATATTGGATTGAGATGTTGTGACTGTGGAGGCCATTGGAGTACAGTGAACTCATCGTCTTGTTGGAGATGATCTGAGCTTTGTGGCATGTTGCATTATCCTGCTGGTAGTAGCCATCAGAAGATGCTACACTGTCATCAGAAATGTTAAATGGACTGTACTTATATAGCACTTTTCACATGACCATTCAAAGCGCTTTGACACTACATGTTACATTCAACCATTCTCATGCACACTCATACAGCCATTCTAATCCTGGAATCCATCCACCGACTGTCCGGTTGGCAGACAACTGCTCTTCCTCCTAAAGGGATGGACATGGTCAGCAACAATACTAAGGTAGGCTGTGGTGTTTAAACCATGCCACGTTGGCACTAAGGGGCCCAACGTGGGCCCAAGCATGAATCCAAGGCAGGATGGATCCATGCTTTCATGATGTTTCCAACAAATTCTGAGCCTACCATCTGAATGTGGTGCTAAAATGGAGACCAGGCAACGTTTTTCCATCTTCTATTGTCCAGTTCTGGTGAGTCTGTGTGAATTGTAGCCTCAGTTTCCTGTT
>JBBBVU010000013.1:28879450-28892068 GCA_037177055.1 Atherinosoma microstoma
CTTGATATAATAATAATAATAATAATAATAATATTAATAATAATAATAATAATAATAATAATAATAATAATGATAATAATGAAATGAAATGAAATGAAAAATACTTTATTTATCCCTTTGAGGGAAATTATTGATTATTAATAATAATGATACATTTTATTTGTTGGCGCCTTTCTTGACACTCAAGGTCACCTTACAGGATAAAAAACAACAACAACAAGAACAAATCAATAAATACACTCGTAGATAAAAGGATGCATAAAACAATGATTAGAAGCAGTGTGAAATATTATAGTGAGTAGGCCAGCTTGAAAAGATGTGTTTTGAGTTTAGATTTGAACAGATGTATTGAATCAGAGTTGCAGAGGTCAGGGGGGAGTGTGTTCCAGAGATGAGGAGCAGAGCAACTGAATGCTCTGCACCCCGGCTGGATGAACTGAGTGCACCCGGAGAGGTATGATTTGAACCAGTTAAGGGGGGTGTGGGTGATGTCGATGGAGGAGAGTCTAGCCAGGAGGATAGAGTGGGAAATGGTGTCGAAGGCCGCATTCAGATCAAGGAGGATGAGGATAGATAACAGACCGGAATCAGCTGCTAGAAGGAGGTCATTGGTGATTTTGAGTAATGCTATGAAGTGAGCGGAAACCAGATTGAAAATGTTCATACTTTATTGTTGTCGATGAAAGAGGAGGAGCCCTGCAGAAAAAGTTTGGGAACCACTGTATTAGCCTAACTACTAAAATATACAGTTATCAGGTCCAAAACTACGTTTGTACATGTGAACCACATGTGACCAGCATTTGACTGCGACTCTCCAGCTTGCCAAAAATATCTGCCAAATAAACATACACAAACTATAACATTTAATCAATTGTAACATGCATAACCTTATTTACGTCTGCTAAACCGCGTAAAAACTGCTAACATTTACTAACTCTGCTGAGTCGGTAAAAGTCCCGCCCCTTTCTCTACATCGGCAATATGGCGTCCGTTTAGTGCGAGTAGTGTACATCTTTTCGCACTGGATTTTTGGCTGTTTTTAGGGCAGCATCCAATAAATTTCAGTGTGAACGCACCATGCACTTAAACATAGTGTTCGAAAGGGCCCAGGTGCGCTGATTGAGACACACCCTATATTGTGGTAAAACCTGAAGCATGTGCGGTAATGATATATGTGGCAGGGATAAGGAGGGCCAGGGAGGGGTTTTAAACCCACAACCTCCCGGGTGACAGTCATGCACGCTGACCAGTCAGCCAAAGGGGTATCCCTGTGGCCAAATACCCCGGGCACATGATCAATCGGAGGCATAGTGACAGGACCACACTGTCACATCTACATTGCAATATATTCTTTTCTTCTGTATATCAAAATTACTCTTTCTGTAGGGCCACCTTTTTTCTTTCCACTTGGCTGACTGGGTGCAATTTTTTGGCTTTCTTCATATTCCTAAATGTGCTTTTTTTTGAGGTGAAAAAACGAATTACTTGTATTCCCTCTCTTCGCCATGACTGTCACCCGGCATATTTTTGATGTTTTTCTGCTCATCGTCCGACTCCTTAAACCCAGAACATGTCCATATGACCAACGCTGCACCGGTCTTCTTTACAAGCACCTCATCCTCCTCCACCCGCTCTGTGTAGTAGTAGCAACCATGCTTTCAACCATAGTAGGCTCAGATGATGAGATCATCAAGGTAGGCCGGTATAGACTAGTCCGCTGGCCGTTTTGTGTGTGCTGCGCCGCCATTTTTACGGTGTCAAACTGGTATCTGTTGCCGCCTGCTGACAATGACAGCAGAAGGACATCTGGATTGAGGATGTTAGACAACGGCCCACGGTTAGTAATGAAGGTATCTGATCTGCCAGTCTTTAAGTTGTTTTGTTTTTTCATCTTAATTAGGCATCGGTTATGGCAATAACCAGAACAGAAAAAACATGAATAAAGTCAGCTCGATATTCCTCCCAATCTCAGTAGCCTGATACATTACTGTACCAGCTAGATCGTTAGCTGTTGTCGATCACTGCAGATTAAATATTTATCCGATTTTTTTTCAAATGTACTAAAGATTATTTAATAGGGCTGTCAAAGTTAACGCAAATTCCTTTTAACAGCAAAAAATTTTTTTACGCGTGATTAACGCACGCACTGCCGGCATTATTACAGGAAGGGATGTAGGAAGCAGGATATGTTTCTGAAGCAGAAACGCTACCACAGAATGGATCTTTTACCATCTTGGACCAGTTCAGCTTGAAAGTTCTGCAAGATGGTTTTCTGGACAAGACTGAGGTATTTCATCAACTAAGTTCTCCAAGTAATGCAGGAGAAGGCGACTCAAACCGGCCATGAGTTGAGGAATAGAAAATGAAACTTGAAGGTGCGGTGGCACAAAGCTTGCCGTGCATCAGGGATGCATTCAATGCAGCTTGGAAATCACAACTCTAACAGTCTACTTTATGCAATGACAACTAAATAACAACTTAAGAAATAAACAAATCAGGATTAATTATCTGTTTAGAGTCTATGTAGGCTTCTTAGCAGCTTAAATAAATATTTTAACAATACATAATTCTTAGATAATTATTATAATAATAAGTAAGTACCCTGTTAAAAATGGTAATAAAATGAAATAGATAAAATAAGATAACAAAATAAAAGATTAAAAAAATTCTGCAATTAATACGCAATTAATCGCAAGTTAACTCAGGACACTCATGCAATTAATCGTGATTAAAAATTTTAACTGACTGACAGCACTATTATCTAATCAATCACCTAGCTTGTTGTGTAAACTCCAGGTCTCTCATTGAGGGAAAGAGCGGCTCTGAACGTCACCTGCCTGCAGCAGTGAAACAGAACACGTGTGTGTTTCTCTGGATTAATCGCCTAGTGGTTACGCCAGTTTCATACCCATCTTCTAAAAAATAGAATAGAATTATTTATATGAACCGTGGGAGAATAAAGTTCCCAATGTGTCTGATTTAAGGCTCTAACATTAACATGATGACCGTCGGATCATCTGATGTGTAACAGCAGAAAGAAGCATGAAGTACAACTTCAAATAATGAAAACCTAGCACGCTTATTTCATGCTGTTATAACTATTTATGAAGCTAGAACTCATGGATGCAGCATTGCAGGTCTATGGTTTGCAACACTCCATAACATACCATACCGTCCTCTTCCGCTTATCCGGGGTCGGGGTCGCGGGGGCAGCAGCCTGACAGAAAAGTAGTAGATCATCATGGTATTGCTACAGTTTTAAATATGCTTTGTGTCAGTGTTTTAGAACAAATATGTCTTCATGTAAATGGTTTTTAGTGCCCCTGGTATGATGGACTGATAGACAGTTAGTTATTGGAAATCACTTTCATGATCTCACATGTTTTTTTCTTAATTTTATCTCTAACACTATGGCCTGCCCTAATAGCATTTTATTTGTCTCTCTCTTAAACCGACATCTTTCTCTGAAGGAAAATGTGATTGTAAACATAAGGCACATTAGTGCTGATAAGAAGTGAAATCATGCCCCACTGCTCGCTGCCTGTGGAAGTGTTTAATGTTTAACTGCCCTGCCCACGTAGGAGGGAGGGGGAACTTTGTCTGAGTTAAATGTTGGCTAAGACTTTGCTCAGACTGCGGTGAAACCAACTGAATCTGTAGAAGGACTAGTAAGGGCTCTGGGGGATTGTTTCTGGTCTGTGAGGAGATGGAACAGGCTAGGGACCACTGGACTTGTTAATTTGTTGAAACTGTGAGTATGAAGAGCATTACAGAAAGTGCAAAATAGTTCTAACATTTTCAGCTGAGTGTTGATACTTATTGTGATTTATATTTCCTGTCTACTGGGACATACTTTTCTGACAATTGGGAACAGATTGAGTCAAAGAAACTTTAGTATAAGTTGTTATCTTAGAATAAACGGCAACGGATTGGTTTCAATCTCAGCAGAACTGATAAACTAATCAATCCCAGAGAAATCTTGGCTCACCACTCTGTAACTATGGATGAGGAAACAGACTGGAGTAAACTTGAACCAAACTATCCCATCAAAATCTTCCTGACGGTTCTCTACAGCCTCATGCTGGTGACTGGGATTGTGGGTAATTCAATCACTATCAGAGTGACACAAGTGCTAAAGCGTAATGGCTACCTGCAGAAGAATGTGACCGACCACATGGTTAGCCTGGCATGCTCCGACCTGCTGGTGTTGCTTATCGGAATGCCAGTGGAGCTCTACAGCGCCATCTGGTTCCCCTTCACCTCTGCATCAGGTCATGCATCCTGCAAAATCTACAACTTCCTATTTGAGGCTTGCAGTTATGCCACAATCCTCAATGTAGCCACGCTGAGCTTTGAGCGCTACGTTGCCATCTGCCATCCTTTTCGATTCAAGGCCTTGATGGGAAAACGTACATCAGCCCTCATCACCTTTGCTTGGATGGTATCCGTGCTCGTTGCCCTGCCACTGCTGATTGCCACAGGAACAGAGGGATACATACCCCTCCGACAAGACACACCAGTCCAGAATCTGACTTTCTGCACCAATCTGAGGCAGCACTGGGTGATGTACAGGGTCAGCCTCTTCCTGGCTTTCATCGTCTACATGATTGTGCTGATCTGCGTGGCCTTCATGTGCCGCTCTATGATTTTAGTCCTGAAGAAACCTTTGGGGTCCATAGATAAAGGAATCAATGAAACTCAAAGAGCACGGAAGCATGAAAGTTCAACAGCAAAGACAGCAAGAAAGCAGACAATAATATTTCTGGGTAAGTCCCTGATTTTTTATCTTGAAAATACAACTGGTTCCATAAAATTACAGATTATAAATCAGAGGGATGTTTGTTTCAGCTTGAATTGTCTCAGTTTGAGGATCTTAAGCTCTAAAGTACACAGAAATATGAGAAACTGTTTGGAGCATTAAGGTTTGTCACAGTCACTGTCGCTTACACCAACAGTGAAAACGTGGACATTATGCTGTGATTAAGACAAGTTAAGGCTATGCTTTCAGTATCATGAAATACACACAAATGCTGTGAAAAACACCTACTTTGCTTATGTTTAATGCTGGAAATGAAGAACAGAATTAACTTTCTAAAACCAGAGGTCAGTTCAGGAACAAGTGGTGCCAAACTGTGTCAAAATGACCATTCTGGAGACCTCACCTGAACTGTCTCTAATTTTGTTCTGCTTCCCTTTATTAGAGTTGTTTTCCAGAGATAATGTTTACATGTTGTCCTATGATTTAATAGAGGTTTAAACATATGGCTGTATCATTACAAAGGGATATTCACATTATTCCTGAAAGTGGTTGTTTTTTTAAGGCAAGCCTGAAATTTTTTTCAACTGTACTATGTGCTGTCATTGTTAAGGTCTAAAAGCAGGCATGGGGCTTAAAGAATTAAGTTTAAACAGATTTAAATCGTCAGGTATCCTGTAAACATTATGTTAGTAGGAAACATGTCTTACAATACAAATATGACTCTCATCAAAACACACACACTTCTGTTCTATGGAAAGGGGATTCCTTCTCAATACAATCTACACTCAACGGGCACTTTATCAGATCCACCTGTCTGATTACTTGTAAACGAATATCTAATCAACCAATCACATGGCAGAACATTTAGTTTTATAGATAGATAGATATATACTTTATTGATCCCCGAGGGGAAATTCAACTTTTCCAGTACAACCCATCCAAGAACAGACAGACAAGATGGATCAGGTGGACTGAGGCAGCAACCATCTAGACATGGTCAAGACAACTTGCTGAAGTTCAAACTGAGCATCAGAATGAGGAAGAAAGGGGATTTAAGAGACTTTGAACATGGTTGTTTACAGAGGTTTACAGAGAATGGTCTGAAGAAGAGCAAATATCCAGCAAGCAGCAGTTGTCTGGACCAAAATGTTTTGTTGATGTCAGAGGTCAGAGGAGAATGGGCAGACTGGTTGGAGATGATAGAAAGGCTACAGGAAGTCAAACTAAGGTATGCAGAATAGCAACTCTGAACACACAACACATCCAACCTTGAAGCAGATGGGCTACAGCAGCAGAAGACCACACCGGGTACCACTCCTGTCAGCAACAGGAAACTGAGGTTACAATTTACACAGATTCACCAAAACTGGACAACAGAAAATGGAAAAATGTTGCCTGGTCTGATGAGTCTCCATTTCAGCTCCACATTCAGATGGTAGGCTCAGAATTTGGTGGAAACATAATGAAAGCATGGATCCACCCTGCCTTGGATCAACGCTTCAGGCGGTTGCTGCTGGTGAAATGGTCTGGGGGATATTTTATTGGTACACTTTGGGCCCCTTAGTACCAACGTGGCATAGTTTAACCACCACAGCCTACCTGAGTATTGTTGCTGACCATGTCCATCCCTTTATGACCACAGTGTACCATCTTCTGATGACTACTTCCAGCAGGATAATGCACCATGTCACAAAGCTCAAACATTCTCCAACTACTTTTTTGAACATGACGATGAGTTCACTGTACTCCAACGTCCTCCACAGAAACCAGATCTCAATCCAGTATTCCACCTTTGGGATGTGGTGGAACGGGAGATTCTCATCATGGATATGCAGCAACTGTGTGATACTATCATATCAATATGGAGCAAAACCTCTGAGGAAAGTTTCCAACACCTTGTTGAGTTTATGTCACCAAGAATTAAGACAGTTCTGAATGAAAAATGGGGTCCAACCTGGTACTGATAAGATGTACCTGATAAAATGCACAGTGAGTATAAAAGCTGCATGACACTGAGGAATGTGCATGTGCACTAGGCAGTAATTTATATCAAACCATGATTTTTTAGAAATCCTAATAGAGCAGTTCGTTTTATACATTAAGCCAACAGATTTCTATTGACAGTCTTCTAGCTGTCCGTCATGTGCTTTATCAGGAAGCGATCCATCAAAACTTTTCCAATGATCTGTCAGTCAAAAAGTTTTTACAGAATTTCTGTGTGCAAATTTTTGATCACATCAAATTGTAAATTACTCTTTTCACTTTGTAGTACTTTTTGCGTATATGTTTCTATGACCACATGTTGTAATGTCAAGACTTTCATCTGGTATACAATGTTCAGATTTCACACTATTTCATTTTCTGATTCTTGTTCAAAACACCATGAGACTGAGACCCAACAGCAATTTCAGAACTCCTTTTACTTCTTCACTGTCACTCACAATTACTCACTCAGTTATGGATGGTTAGGAGTTAATAACACATGAATATACATTAGGTTTAAATGTTAAAAAACACTGCACATGGCTAGGATTGGAGTAAAATACACCTCTTAATATTCATGGATCCTGGTTACAATGATTCATGAAAAGGTTTAATCTTAATCTTTTACTCTAAATTTGAACTTTGACTTATTTTTGTCTGTTTAAAAAGACAGAAAAAGTTGTTTGTGTCTTTAAAATGATGATTGATGTCTCAGTTTTGAAAGGATTGTACATTGCGTCTTATAAACAGGTCTGAAAGTTGTCTATTCTTTTTCATTATTTTCATGTACAGGATTATACCTAAATAAAAACACACAAAAAAAGGCTTTTTATAAAATATACTTTTCAGTATCACAATTCCACATTTTCTGCTATGTTGTTATATAAAGTTAAAGGGAGTCAGGAGTGAGTTTAGAGGATACACAGAGGCACAAATGGGTTTTTGTAAAAGGATTTTATTGGAATTAGAAGCAGTTGTATTCAAGATGGTTTATAATAGACAAACAGATCATATTACTGGCATTTGTCATGAAAAATGTTCCCTGTGTGATTTGGAGAGGTGAGCATTACTGAGACGCAGTGTCTCCAGTGGGAAGCATGAATCTGTTGCAGTCTGTTGTGGGATTTTTCATCAACAATGTCTCAGAAACAAACCAGTATTTGTCTGAATGAAGTCTTTAATCATATCCTGTTGGATCACTCTGGTATTTAATGGAAGCCAAATATTTGCTGTAACAGGAGTCTGAATCACAGCCCTGGAATTTACTGTTTACTCCTAAGGCTCAGTTTAACATTTCAGGTCAATGATTTGATAACATCAGTGTTTGCTGATGGAGCTGCAAAGTCAAGAAAAGATACACTTGTGGGAAATTTTTGCTTTCTTTAGTGGTGAATGCAGGCAACTGGTGGGTTTTTTGTCTGTAAATTTTATGATATATATATATACTTCTTGAACTTTTGTTGATGTACAGGTCTTTATAGGGTTATGATCTGTTCGGGAAATTTTGGCCATGGGATTGTTTGATTGACTCGTAACCCATCCAGGGTGTATCCCACCTGCAACCCTGAATTAGATTAACCCCTTAGTGCCTGGATTTATTTACAATGATATAAACTAAATAAAAGAAAAAGACTGTAATGACATAAACTACAATGAAATATTAAATAAATTAATAACTAAATAATTTTAAAGAAATACTAATCGAATCATAGATAAATAAATGCATAGATAGTAGCAGATGCATAAAATGAAAGAATAAAATCATTCAAATTAAATCAAGCAGCAGTTTTTCAGCTCCAGGGCATGTTTGTGTGGCATCAAACAAGTCAGAAGCTCAGAGTTTTAAGGTTGGAAACCTACGTAGTGTTGCTTTAAAACAATCTGGCACTAAACTACATTCATGAAATTTTAACTTCTTATACTCCTGCCAGACCCTTGAGTGTGCTTTAATCAAGATATTTAATTGTTCTTTTCTTGGCTGAGAACTGGAGGGGGACTGTGGAGTTACAGTCCTGGAACAGTCTTCCTCCATGTTTTCATCTCTGACCTGTAGAGTTTTAGGCTTGCTCCATTTTGCCTTGTGCTGTTGTGTTTCTTGTTTTTCTTGCTTTATTTCTCTCTGTGTCTTTTTGTCTGCATTTTATAGTGTTTCTACACTTCATTGTGCTTTGGGATGTTTCTTGATATTTTTGCTTCTAATGTTGATGCTTTTTTAGCCTGTTTTTAACCTCACTTTGTAACCCAGGTTGTAAAAGATGATACAAACTAAATTTACTCAGGCAAAAATAAATGCACAGGCATGTATATGCAATTTTTACATTTAATTAAATTGTGAATCACATTGGATTTAATTGATAACAATCTTTAAAAGGGGCATGAGATGACTGAACTATAGAATAAACCTGAATTGAATTTACTTTCTGGAAGTTTTTCATTTCAAGCAAAATAAACAAAATCAAACAAAAAAGGACAAAACCTTGTATTTCAACATGAACTGACCACAGAAACTGTCAAGTCCTCTGACAACATCAAACATGAAACACAAGTTGACTAAACAGGAAACCAGTCAACTCCCTGAACCCCATTTCACTCCCTATTAATCACAATGGAAACAAACAGGTTGAGGGGAAGAATCTATTCTCTAAATCACACAATAACAAACCAAATGACTTTTACCTGCAAATAAGTTGAAGGGTATTAATTTTACCCAGCCCAGGAATACTAATCTTTCAAAATAACCAGCAGGGCTGGAGTGGGATGCATTTTTTTATCTTCAGTTTAAGTTTCATGCCCCAGACTTGCCACTGCTGTGAAGGAACTTATTAAACAACAGTTAAGTTTCACTATATTGTTTGTATAAGAAATTAGATAAGATCCCTGAAGGGAAATTATAATTTTATTGTAGCTGTAGTAGTAGAAAAGACGATGACCAGGCTCTGCTGAGGTAGCAAGATTTAGAAATCTTCCAGAGAAGGAAGGGGACCAGCTGGTGATTCTTTGGGCAATCAGAACTATTCTGTGCAGAACTTTGTGGTCTGTTGCAGAGCAGCCAGCATACAAAACCATACCGTATGCCAGGATGCTCTCAGTGGTGGAACGGTAAAACAAGACCAGCAGAGCCTGGTCCCCCCTGGTGGTGGTTGCGGGCCTTCCGTCCTGGCTCTTGGGCCCGGTGGCCCTGGGCCCTGTCCGCCCCGGGTGGCCAGTGCTCGGCGGGGCTGGCGGCTGCTGATCTCGGCCTGCCGGGGCCGGTGCCCCGAGTCTGCGGGGGGGGGCTCTGGCTGGGGCCTCCCTTTGCTGGCTTCCCGGCCGGGCGTGTGGTCTCTCTGTGGTGGTGGTGTTGGGGTCCGTAGTCCGGGGTGGCCGCCGATTAACCGGGTTTGGGGGTTCTGCTGGCTTGCCTTTATGCAGGCGTGGTGGCATCTGCATGACCACTGCATGTCCACTCTGCATGTCCACTCCTCCTTGAACGTCTCCACTCTGTATATTCAGCGTGCTGCCTCAGTCACTGTGTTGTCATTTAGTTTTATCTACTCTCAGCTAGTCTCTTTGTGTGTGTTCCTACTGTTCTTACTGTTTTGGTATCAAGATGTATTGTTTCTTTCCATCTAGTCTTTTTCTTTTTCTTTCTTTCTCTTGCTGTTGTTGTTGTTGTTATTATTGTTGTTGTTATTATTATTTATTATAATAAAGACGATGTTGGTGGTGATGATAGTAATAATAGTAATAATAATATCATTATTATTATTATAAACTATTTTTTTGTTAATCTTTTGCCTCATTGCAAAAGCATGGAATATTCTCGGTCGTGTGTGTGTATGTGTGTAGTGTGCTGTTTGTAGTCCAGTTGGACTACTGGATGGATTGCATTGTTTTCTGTATGGTGTTTTTTTTTTCTTTCTTTCTCCCCCACCACCACTTCTCTTTTTTCTCTGTCCTTTCTTTCTCTCTCTCTGTCCCCTCCGGTCGGTTCCAGCAATAAGGTGCAGATTCAAAATAAAAAACTAAAATAAAGATTTTTTTCAAGAGGGACTTTATACATATAAAGCTCTACTTGACAAAGTAAATTTGCTTGGCACAAAACAGCAGCCAGACAATCATTCTGCTGCTACAATGCTGGACAAGACAGGTGTTAAAAAGAAAAAAAAAAGAAAAGAAAAAAAGAACAAGACCAGCAGTTGTGCATTCAGACCAACCTTTGACCAGCCGAAATCTGTGTTGTGTAACCAGGTGAGATTGTTAGAAATGGGAAAACCCAAAAATCTAAAGTCCTGCACCTCCTCCACACATTCATTCCTCGTGTACAGCAGAGGAGGCTCACTGCTGCGTTTCCTGAAGTCTTTAAATTCTTACGTTTTTTTCTGTTCGATGCTGGATTATGAGCATCACCCTACCCGAGAGTGGACCTATAGGAATCTGATTGGACACCCTGCAGGTGTCACCTTAGTTGATTGACAGATCCCTGAAAGAGGAAGACATAAACATCTTTCCAGACATGCAAAGATCACCAGTATCACAACACCAGTTTGAAGTAAATTTCTAAGTATTTTCCTAACTAGTGATCTTTTAAAAATATTGACATATGGCTGCACATTTCTGGAAGAGATTTTGTCCCTGTACAAGTTAAAATGTTACGTACTAATGTTATGTAAGGCTATTAACCTGATGTTAACATGAAGCTACGTAGCAATGCTAATCTATTTATATGGTAGCAATAGATTTGTTTTAAGATAATGTGGGGAAACTATTATAGCTGGTTTTCAAGTGAGTTTATTTAGGCACGACATATCAACGCAGTTAAGGAAGATTTTCACACTGGAGCTGAAAATAAACTATAAAAATGCTTAAAAAGTACCTCAATATCCACGTTAATTAGTGCTGACTATGCTAGTAGTTGATTTTAAGATCCAGTATGAATATGGGGACAAATATATCCTTTAACCAGTCTGATTTTGTATAAGAAGATAAAAAAATGAACAGAAAGGAAGATATTTCTGACTTTTTTGTAAAGAGGAAGGACACAGATCAGGCTGAGATAGAACCACGCCCCGGTATAAGCTGCCCGACAGCTCCCAACATGGAGCTAGCCACAAAAGGATCCAGTCTACCACCACCACACAGTAAACCAGAACTGATTACCCTACTACCCCATCAAGCTACACATGCTGCACCCCAAAACAACCAACTTACTTTTCTATGGAGCTTTTTGAACTTGTTGCAAGTATTTCCACTTGGTGATCCAGATCATTAATGGAAAGATGTTTTATTTCCCATGTCTCTCTAATGTGATCACAGGTATCACAGCAGTGTTAGAGAGAGGAACACAATCATTTCCTTTCTTAGTATATGACCCCCTTGCCCACCGGATCCCCCCACCTTTGAATATGTGTCCACTACAGTGAACACTATGTATCAAAGGGTTAGACATTTTTCAATGTTTGCTGGATGTTAAAGTTGGCAGGTGATTGCTTGGAGTTGAGCCATAGAAACTTGTAAATCATAGTTTGAGTATCTCCTCACTGCTCCTCTCATTTTCTTTTAACACAAAGCACTGGCTCACATAATGCAGAAAGAGAAAATTTGTCTCGACTTTCATAGTATCGTCACCTTTACTGCTAATCTGCAAATCTGGGTAAAAGGGGTAACTTTTAAATTCTTCTTGATGATAGCAAACATTAGAATAGAACTTGCCAATATGATTAAAAATGTCCTTTTATGAGGTTTTATCTTTGGGAGGAATATTTCTCACACCTCAGGACAATTAAATATTACAATTATTTTTTGCCAGATCTGCAGTGTATAAT
Organism: Atherinosoma microstoma; assembly: GCA_037177055.1. NCBI lineage: Eukaryota > Metazoa > Chordata > Actinopteri > Atheriniformes > Atherinidae > Atherinosoma > Atherinosoma microstoma. The sequence continues at coordinate 28,891,997 of JBBBVU010000013.1, forward strand.
AATAATAATAATAATAATAATAATAATAATAATACATTTTATTTAACAGCGCCTTTCTAAACACCCAAGGAC
>JBBBVU010000013.1:28920158-28941454 GCA_037177055.1 Atherinosoma microstoma
ATGAATGAAAATATAATGAAAATCATGACATTGTTTTTGAGTTGTGGTTCAATAGAAAAACATTTTTTTAAAACAAGCAAAAAATTTGATAAATTAATATACCTTATGTCACTCATGGGCGAATATTTTGTTGAACAATCCTTTGAAGCAATCACTGCAATCAGGTGTTTTCTGTAACTCTCAATTTGCCAATCCATGTGTGAAAATGATGTTTCATGCTCCCTGAACCACTCTTTCATAATCTGAGCCCATTGAACCCTGGGGTTGTAATCTTGGAACATGGCCATGCCATCAGGGAAGAAAAAATCCATTGATGGAAAACCCTGCTCATTCAGTATTTTCAGGTTGTCAGCTGGCCTCAGTCTTTGGGCACATAATGTTGCTGAGCCTGAACCTAGACCCAGATGATAGACTGCCAAGAGGACATTATTGGCACAAGAGAGGAAAAGAAAGAGAGAAAGTGGTTTCTGGTGTGGATGGGTCCCCAAGATATCACTTCCTCACTGCATTCATTAATTTTTTATTTATTTATTTATTTTACATTCAGTTAAGAGACAGTCACTAGGGATGGGAGCTCATGCTTGTTAAGATTAAGGTCAGGGTGGCGGGGTGGAGTGGTGGGGAGAGTTTACTTGTGCTTTGTGTTCGTGTGTGTGTGTGTGTGTACATTTATGATTACGTGTGAAAGACAAAATGAGGTGTATGATTTAAATTTCTATTACTGTTGTATGAATGTTTTAAATTCTTTTTTTAAAATTGTTTTTATCATGTAAAGCACTTTGTGTTGCTTCGGCATGAAAAGCGCTTTATAAATAAAATTGAAATTAAAATTGAAATTGAAAGATACAGGATGCAAGACAGATGCTGAATTAACTGTTGTTAGGGGGCACCAAAGTGTGAAAATCTGCCAAATTTAACAAAGTTGTATTGCTCCAATATCAAAACATACAGGGATCAAATTTTAATTTTTCTAAAGTAAGTGGAACCACACAAACATGTTTAACATGCTGTTTTTCCATTAGGTCTGTTCTTCACCTCTTGTTTACATTGTGTAAAAGCTCTTTGACGAAAAACAAACCTGGGATAATGCGCTCTGTGACTGTGCTAGGTAACAGCATGCTCTGGGGTTGATCTTTCCTGACAGCAATTAGGCTCAAGTCACATCACCAGGCTAATGCACTAAAGCTTCCTGGGCAACAGTAACACTGTGTTTACACATGCTGAGATCTGCAGCCCACTACATTGTGAAAAATAGGAGGTGTAACAAACTGTCTGTACAGAAAAAACCCAAAACATAAATATCTGCTTTTCCACTTTTCCAAGAGCCTGTAGAAATTTTGTTGACAGTCTCATGATTGGAGTTTCAACATACACAACTTAATTACATTTCATCCTGAGTGTTTACAACACATCACCATCCATCAAGCTACTGTAAAGAAATTCTCCAATTACTTCTGGTCTTCAACTTGTTTTTTTCAGCCAGCAAATCTCACAGGCTTTTAAAATAACTTTGATGTTTAATCCCTAAATAATACTTCTTCTGAACAATATAATCAATGTTCAAACTTTACCAGGATTTGTTGCTCTTTTTGGAACATAAAATAAAGGCAACTAAACAAAATAAAACCCTCGTGAAGTGGCCTAAGTGCATAGAAATCTGCAAACTTACAAAAAAGCATTAATGGCACGCCACAGGGGTTGTTGTGTTTTTCTATTTCTCTGTCATCTCTTAACAAGATAGACATGTGCAGCAGACATGAAAGCTTTGCTAACACTTGAAACACAACACAACCAGTAGTAGCACCTTAATCTTATCTTTTTGTATTGTATGTGCTCATCACTAAAAACAAGTAAATTTTTTCTAAATGTAAACAAATATGAAGAGCTACTGTTTACATTTGGGCTAGATAATTCTCTCAGCATCTCCTGGACACAGAGTTATAAATAAATGTGTTTGTATCTGTGTTTCTCAGCTGGAAGAGTTTGTCTGAAGGCAGATAATTTGTGCATGCTGAAAAGCTGTTTGGTCTCAGTGTAATCGCCATTAGCAACACTGCAGGGAACCCGACAAACACCAGATTAAAGAATGAGGATGTGCAAGTCTTTACAAAGAGTAAGTACATGACTTGGACATGCCGGGTGCTCCAGCATCACTCAGCATCATGTATGTAAGCACAATACTTTCAAACCCACACTGCTTTCCATTAATTTGATAACAGCTTAACATGTAAGTGTCATGTCTGAATCAATATCCTGGTGTTTATCATATTCTATATTGCAACAGAAGTCTTATTAGTAACAACTAATCAATCTATCTGTTATTATACAGTAAATGATGCATTCATATTTAATCTCTTATGAATTTTGTTGTCTTAAAATCTATTTTTTCTAATGTAAGTAAAGAAGCAGCTATTACACCTGCATAAATATGCAAAGTGGGTTATTTCTTATGTTTTTTTAATTATTAATAACAACAATAATTACAAGAAACACAATTTGCCACCTGAAGAGCAAGTACAGAACTTGATTAAATTTGTGTTATATTCTGGCATTTTATATCAAACTACAATACTGCATTATTTGTACTATTTTTGATTAATAATGGAGTGAATTCAGGATGTTTCTGTGTGGATATTCCTGCAGCACAGGAGAAAACCTGGAATTAAAGGCATGAAAAAAAAAACCCCAGCTAATATGATTTCAGCCATGAAATCCTTGACTGTTTTTTGTTTAGGGAAGCTCCGAACTGATTAAAATGACTGGAAAGTGTTTATTTTTATAACCCGGACAGCTGAGTACACAATCACCAATTCTCAAAACTCAGCATTTTATATTTGTAAGCATATGTTGCAATGACGATGCTATACTGGTTTCCTGTCCAATACCTCACAGAGATCTAGTTGATTTCAAGATTGTCTAACTAGCTTGAGACCAGTGAGGCATACAGTAGTTAAAGTGCAGAAAGATCTTTGCATTTAGAAACTTTCTTGATGCTTCCACAGTTAATGAATTTTGGAAATTTCTAAAATAGCTGGATTGAATTTCATTGTATTACTCATCTCCTATATATGTTTTTTAAACTGAAGAGATAAACCCAAGGTATTTGACTTCCTGTTCATCATTTCTTTCCCACTGATAAATCTGATTATTAACTAATGCTAAGAAAAAAAGTATCAGTGCTTTCTTTATTCTCCTTTAGCAAAGGAAAGACTCAACCATCATCACAGCTTAGTCTAAGTGTGGTAAGACTCCTAGTTAATTCCTGCTACCATTATTTCCTTGTCCTCATGAGAATTTCCAACCAAAGCCCCCAACTTGACTCATGGGGAATGAGAATGATCCACCGATATTCAAAAAAACAAAACAAAAAAAAAGTATATTGTTTTGTGCCTCAAGCGTAAGAGTAATGCTTTCTGTTTCATATGTCAGGTTCAGTTTGGTGCCCCATTTCAAGCCTGCAAAATTAAAATAATCAACAACAGCTACAGTTAGGTTTTGTCTGTTTTTTGCTGGCGTTGTGGTTGTTGTTGTTAATTATGTTTTTCTCAGTTTTTTTTGGAGGTGCTCCTCATGCTTGTCTGCTTTGTTTTGTTGCAGAGGCTGTAGGATGCTTTCTGTTAAGGTTCTTCAGCTGGTGTATCAGCTGGTTGTCTGTTTTTTCTGCTTTGGTTGTTTTTTTGTTTTTTCTACCTGGTGTATCTTTTGTCTCGTTTTTCTTCTTTTCATTCTTTCCTTCTCTCCTTTTTCTCAATCTCCCCTTTCCTTTCTTTTCCCTTGTCAGGTACACATGTAACCAAGGAAGGCTTTGAATCCAAAAAAGTTTTATTTCCATCACATCCTCTAAGATCCATTTTGCTTGCTGTGATGCAGTACAAGAGAATATAATAAAATAAAAAATATTTTTAATACTGTTATTAATCTAATGTCCATTCTTTTGCCTTCCTCTTGTTGTTTATTTTAAATTACCGCTGCACCCCGCTGTAATGCTTTTAATGTTTCATGTAAAGCACTTTGAATGGTCTTGTACATGAAATGTGCTATAAAAATATATATAAATATAGTATCAAGATAGTACGACAGCTCTCCTCCTGGTCATGTCTTTACTTCTCTGTTCAGAGCAGTCGGTTTTAGGGAGTAGAATGAGTCACTCAATGAGTCAACTCCACTCCACCCCTTTTATCTTTGGAAGATGCCTTTCCTGATATTTATAGAACTCAATAACCCTCATAGACAGAGCATGCAGCCTGAGAGCTCAAACCAGCGCTGTGGACCATATACCAGAGTGTAAATTGTGTTGATAGGCAAAGTAAAATCAGAGTTTTGATTTTTCTAAAAATCTACGGCATACTTTTTAATGTAAATTACGTCACATTTCGTGTATACTTGATGCATGAGGAAACAGTAAGATTGTGAGATTTTAAGGAAAAATATCTCCAAGCAAAAAAAATAAATGGGGGGAAAAAAGCCCCCCCTTCAACATCCTCTTTCCTATTGGTGAAAAAATGCACAACATAAACTAATTTTAAAAAAACCCGGTCTGACAACATAGAATAGGGGAAACTGTGGGAAAAAGTGACCAAAATCCACCAAAGGAAGATTTAGGTGCTGCTTCCTGGTGGACAACAGAAGTACTGAAACAGCCTGGAAATGTCCAGCCTGTGTTGTCTCTGTCTTATAGAGGAAATAATTAGTTTTTTGGAGTGGCACACATAATTTGTGTAGCATTTTATGGTGACACCTGATTGTTTTTTAAATAGATGTAAAAAAAAAATGCCTGAGAAATTGCCTGCATTTCAATGTCAATAGTTGTATTTAGCTTTGCTGAATTTGTACAAAGATTTTTAAAAATAACAATTTTCATGTTTGCGTCGTAAGTTATAAAAAGGGTTTGTTAAACATGTTTGTGGTTTTTTTGTATAATTTTAAGTCCATTGTGGCAATACTGTATGTAAAAATAACTGTATGACCATGCTCGCAAGGCTGTGCTGAAAAGAATTGTAACAAACAAGGCAGGTAAACTGTTTTAAAGGCAAAGTAAAAAGGTCAATCAAAAGTAGTCTATTGGCCTATTACTCCAAAGGTTTAATCAAAGCGGTTGTGTCATTAAGACATCAGGAAATCACTTCAACTTTTGAAAAAGGGCATATTTTCATTTAAATATGAAACTGTTTCTTTATCTATCTTCTGTCCTTTAATTTGATGTGTTTCTGACATTTCTCAGGTCTCATTGTGGGATCCTTGACGGTGTGCTGGTTTCCCTACCAGATTCGTCGTCTTATGATGGCTGCTGTGCCCAAGTCCGAGTGGACCCCTTCCTACTTCTGGAGCTATGTCATCCTCCACCCTGTGGCCGATACCTTTTTCTACCTTAGCTCCGTCCTCAACCCGTTCCTCTACAACCTCTCCTCCAGACAGTTCAGGGAGGTGTTTGTCCAGGTGATGCGGTGCCATCTCACCATCGAACACGTCAACAAGCGTACTCTTCAGAACTCCCACGCTGCCTCTGAGCGCTCCCTCCGGCCCTTACTGCTGAAGTCACTGCGTCGCAACAGAACGAGCCGCTCCACCTTCATACAAGAGAAAACTTCCCCCTCCTTTACAACATTTCAGCCGCAAAGTGACTCAGGAATAGCTTCCAATACTCAGCTGTCCATCAGCCTTACAGAAGAGCACGATTCAGTTATCAAATTACAGACAAATGTACCATCAGAGACTGAAATATAGTGTGCTGTTTATTTTAATGCAACAGTTATTAGGGAAAACAAATACGGTTGAAACTGTTTTATAAATGGTCTTCTGTGCTGTGTCATAACAATATATAAATGTTCCTTATACACAGTGAACACATTACAAGTTTGCTTTCATTTCAGACAGATAATCATCTGAAAGGTGTCTGCAATACAAAGATTGATGGAAGAGTGTTTAATTGCCTTCATGTCATAAAATGATGATCCCAAAGGTTAAATGTTGAGTTACAAATGAACACCCTACAGCTTTAGTTAAGGTTAAAGGGACATTGTGTAAGAATTACTGCCACTTAACATTGGAATCATGTATCACATTGTAACGTATAGTGAATTCTGGCACCTCGTTTTCTCAAATACGTATTGCAACAACGGTAGCCGCTGTGTGTCAAAAAGCCTCGACAACACCGACCAAAGCATGTCATCCAATAGTTCATGGAGTGTTCACTCGGGTGAAGAGGTTTGTGATTTCATAAATATTTCAAACTGCATGCCAACATTAGTGTGAGTGTGTGAGATGGGAATTGTGGCTTCAACAGGTCTTTTCCATGCTGTGTATTTGTTCTGCTCAGCCACTGAACCAGGTTCATTCACTGCTGATTGGAATCACCTGCTTATTCCAAAAATACACGGCATGGAGATGACTTGTTGAAAACATAAACGTTTGTTATCCAATAAATACAGTTATACTACACATACAGTGAAATCCGGTTCTACTCATCTGGAACTGTATGGTGGTTCCAGTCACTTTCATAGCCACGGTAAACGCTGGCTTTCAGTCGCGGTAAAGTCGGAGCTAAAAGCCGGTGGGAAGGCTTTGTGAGCTGCTTTTACTGGGACAAAAAGCCGGTGCTGTGTCGAGGCCAGTTTCTCCGCTGAGATCCACTGGCCATAGGGTGGGTTCCTGTATTACAGTAACGGCAGTCCGTTGAGAAAACGACATTTGCAGTTTTGGAATCTCTGCACTGCTGAATTATTCCGCGTTGGTGCTATTTGTCCCGGCTGTAGTTCCAAGATGGCAGACCGTCATGGCGCTTCCTTACCAGCTTACCCGTCATATGTATGAACAAATCTAAAATTCTTCCCTTGCGAGAATGTGTCAGATGATTAGTGGAGGTCATGGTACATCAATGATAACGTATACATGCAGATATCAATTTTGACCAGTAAACAACAGAAATTGTTGCACAATTGTCCCTTTAAAGGTGGACGGTGCAATGTCTGACCACTTGTGTTGGGGTCTGTGCAGTGTTTATAACTTTGTGTTCTATCAGCAAGCTCCAAGAAACATTGTTTACTTTCTGGTAGTGGCCACAGCTGAAACCTAAGGTCACATGATAATCACTGGCCACAAAATCGATCCCTCATCCCTATATAGGCTAGAGTTATTATAAAAGGAGCTGCTGTAGAATGATTTAAAAGAAACATGCTGAAAAAAGTTACCATTCGCAATAAACTATTACAAAGAAACAAGGAAAAGGCTCCCACTGAAAAACAATGGATGTTTCAGCTAGCAGCAAGTTGCACTGAAAGCTAGCTATAGCTAGCTGCTGAAATAACTAAAACCGGAAGCTGCTCAGCACATTTTGTTTGAACCTGAAAGGAAAGTGGTGAACCATCATCTTTGTAATGTGGTAATAGAAAATAGTAAATGTTCAAGGAAAATCAACAATAGAACTAACAGCAATGTTCAAAAGTGAAAATATGAGTATTTCTACACCAACAATGTGAAACAAACTCAAGGTATTAGGGCTACTTGGCTACTGCTCATCAGGGAGGTTAAAAATGTTAAGGAACAAACTTTTGTCTCTGGAGAGATGGATAAAAGTTGTGTAGTCTGATGAATTCATGGGTGCATCAAGGTAAGAGCACTGAATGCAGTGTTGGACTTATTATAGCCCTTAAAACAACCCAGCCAGCAGGTCTATGTGGGGTCCATAAGAATCATATGTGTAAAAACCCAAGTAGGTTTGTACACAGTTTGTAACTGAAACCACATGTGACCTGCAAAATTTACCCAGTTCAAGCCCATGCCCACTCAGTACCCACATAGCCCAAATATAACCAATAACCAACTTGAAAACTGTGGACTTGGGTACCTTATCTGCAGCCCAAATATGACCCTTATGGGCCCCACAATGCTATACTGGCTGGGTGTGGGTCAGAGTTATGATCTGGATTGGTTCAGTTAGTTAAGATTAAGCAACATGTCAGATTCTGATCGACCCTGACTTTCTCACCAATATTTTTTCTTGCATGAGGACTTAGACTTAGGGCTCAAACTGTGAGAGTGATGGTTCAGCCACCAAAAAACCCCCACTGAGACTGAGAAGTAGACTTTAGTGGTCAAACTCTCCCATCATCAATACAACATCCTTGTGAAAAACTATTGCACCAGTCCAACAGAGCAATAGTGTGTGGTCCTTTTTCTGGCAAGGCAGTGTAGGCTATATTTGTTTACCAGACAATTACACACTGGCAATATACAGCAGTTACTTCATATATCTTTTCACATCAGTCTCTTCAGCGACCACATCTGAATAATGCTTAAAAAGTGGTCAATTCCACCACAATAACTATTGTTGATGCACTGGAAATGGGCAGAAAATGAGCAATTTGCTCTTTATGCCATATTTGCATCACTGCTGACTGAAGATGAAGCTGATAAATAACCACGACTGGTGCAACCAGTCTTTGAGCACGCTTATTCCTAATCTTTTTGTTTTCTTGAGGGTTCTCTGGAAGCTGATTTGTGTGGGTTTGATAAGTATACCACTTTTTTTCTCTCTGTTTATCTCACCAGCTACCCACCCAGTTCTCAAGATAAAGAGAAACATCCTTTTGAGTACAGACATCACTGCATATCAGTCAGTGAACAGAGGCAGGGCAATCAACTCTATGTTCACTTTATTCATTTATTTATTTCAAATGGAGAACTTTCTCAGAATGAGATTATTTGAGACTGGAACAGTACAACATAAAGCTGTGTTGAAGTGTATTTTTACCAGAACTGTGATGGTTTTCGCGAGGATGCTGTTGTGCCACTTGTGAATTGATTGGACAGCATCCCTCTATACTCACGAGTTTGGACTCCCATGTCGAGCCTGGATTACTCTATTGATGGAGGCCCCATGTTTCTCTTTTTTCTTAAGAAGCTGCTTTAGATCTTTAAAGTGGCAACAAGAAAAACCTTTTTTTTCTTTCCTACTGCAAACTGGTTTAATTTGAGCCATGACAGGACACTGTAGCCAGAAGAAGGATAAACAAGCTCCTGCAGCTCTGTGAACATTTGCAGAAACAGTGTGACAGTTAATTGAAGAAAGTCGATTATTTTTCTTTCTTTTTTCCTCCCCTAAAATAAACATGCCATGTTCATATATTGTCTTTCTTAATTTGTAAACTTGTAAATGAACTGAAAAAAATAAACACTAATTCCAGATAATAGTATTAATACAGCAAAAACTGTGTATTTTGAAGATCTTTCCTTATAAGAAACTATCTGTGCTTATTTTTTCTTTGTGATTTTGCAGAGTAAAGAAATAAGACTTGGGGATCAGTAAGTCCTGTAAAATCACCTATATTGCGCTATTATCTTACATCCAGCTACTTCTAAGGCAGTGCCATTACCAGCTGAACGATGATACTATTTTCCTGTGCTGAGTAGTTTTTTTTCCTGTTTGAACTTTATAGGCAAGGTGCAACAGAAAGCCAAAAAGTCAAACACATACTGTTTAGAGCTCGTTCACATATCTACATTTGAAAGCATCTATGTCTCAGCTTACACAGTTCCAGTTCTGACTGTCTCCAGTGTCAGTCTTCACTCATAAAGGTATGTCAGCACAGAATGCCAGAAAGCAGGAGGAAGGTGTGCAGAGAAAACACAGGGAGCTGCAGAGTGTTCAGGGTGATTGCAGAGGATGGCTGGGGCCGTCTCTTCTGCCGCGGTCCATTACACAGTGGTGTGTTGCAGCAGCTGATGCACACTGAGTTGAGCTTGCCGGTGCAGAACTGTTGGTAGCCAGAGGAAGCGATAAGACAGGCTCCTGATGAGGCGCAGGACTTGCGGTAGAGTATCCCTGAAGTTAGAAATGAAGGCATTAGGATTGTAATGAGATGATAACAGGTTGAAAGTTGTGTGTGTGAGCATGTGTGTGTTTATGGGGGAGAGGGACTGAGGAGAGAAACAAATGGGTGCTTGCAATTGGAGATAAAAAGGCTCTTTTCTTTTATCTTTGGAATCTGAATTTGAAGGAAAACATGATTTAAACTTCCCTTTAAAACTGCTTTAATTCGCTCAGTGCAGCAAAGTTGTTACAATTATCTGTCCTCTGTGTTTCACAGGCAGACTATCATTGGAAGGATAAAGAGAAACTCAACTTGTCCATGAATGAAGTATTAATGTCCCTTTTTTTTCGGTGGCTGCGGCTCTCTGTGAGAATGATCTCTATTTTCAGATAAAAAAGCTGAACGCAGGTGGCGGAAAACAAAGTTGCAGGTTCACTATGAGATCTATAAAGAGAGACATAGGATTTATATTCTGGAGCTGAGAAATGCAAGACAATCATTCGTTTCTGACATTGTTAAGAAAAACAATAACGCTCGAGTCCTGTTCATTACTGTTGACATGTTAACTAATCCTCATGTGTTAGTAACCCCAGAACTACATATGATTGAATAGAATAAACAATGAAATCATATGCTTCTTCATATGCACATGAGTTTTATTAGTAAAAAGAAAATATTTATCAAATATCTAATAAAATGTTTTATCCCGATTTTTTTTTCCTGACAGGATCGCCTGCGTGCCTGATGTTGGAAACGATGGTGCTTCCTTTGCTATGAAAGAATTAAACAGACAACCCTCAGATACCCTTAAACACACTTTTAGACCAAGTGAAAATATAGAGTCTACATTTTATACAGAATCTATACCATCCAGTCCTCTATGGCCACAATTCTGGCGGTTTTCAATGTTTCCCTGCTCCACTACACCTGACTCAAATTAATGAGTCATTGTGCAGAACTTCATGGGTTGTTGGATCTATTTAATTTGAGTCAGGTGTGTTGGGACAATGAAAACCTACACAAAAACAGCGCCTGAGGACCAATTTTGGACACCCCTGGTCGACACAAACCAATGCCTAGAGTACACTTCACATTCTTGATAGGATCAACTGTGCAGCTCATGTCTTGAGACAGTTAAAAATGGTTTTGGGGTACACTTTTTACCATTTACACATTGTGTCTAATAAGCTTTTTCATGTTTAGCCTCTAGAATTTTTCATATTGGGGATGGGGATTAGAAAGGCAGATAAGGATTCAGCCATCCATCAAAGCAACAATAAAAAACAATCTGACTTACACAGAATAGAAATGGGAGATGTTAAACAGCCATTAAAGATTGGATATGGAATGCGGCCACAGTAGCGACATCTAGTGTTGTCCAGGTTGCAGCTGCAACGGCAGAAAAATAATTCCAGGTTGCCGAGTCCGCTACTGATACTTCAAGTGACCAGCTGACACCATGTCGTAGCTACAGGCTAAGGACTAATTTGGACTCATAAGTTTATTTTACAGTAGTATTTAACGTTAGCCTTGCTATCAATTATCTATTAGATGCACTTAATTTCTGACAGTCTTACTTTGGCCACTCACCACAGTGGTGAAAGTTAGCCAGCAATACTGGACATGGAAGGAGGATTAAGCTGCCTCCGTTTCCTCCATTCACTGGGTGTGGAGGTCAGTGGGCCATGATCGGTCTTCTCATAACTAGGACCAACATCATAAAATGAAAACAAGTATTGCAGTGGAGTATAACTGCCAGCTAGCTGGGCGATATGGCCTCAAAATCAAATCTCCAATTTTTTTCTCTATTCTTTCTTAAAAACATATTAAACTTCTTTAAAACAATATTAAACTTAAAGCTTTTGTTGCAAAAGGTGCCTTTATTATATAAAGGAAAGACAACAAAAAAGGTAAATATAATGTCATGACTTTTCCACTAAATACGGTTTCATAACTTGCATAGAGATATGCAACACCACTGCATCTGTGATCCCTTTCCATCTGAATCCTTATCATCCACAGTGGAAACAAATCCTCCGATTGCTGGTCGTCTCTGTACAAGAGTTAAGAGACGACCAGAGAGGTTATACAGGTTATATGCATAGCTAGAGTCCAGGCCAGAGTGTTGGCTCATGTTCAGACAGACATTGCTCTGGCGCGGAGGGAGGGCTGAGCCCGCTGCTAATGATGGAAGCCCAAGGAGATTGTGGTGCATATTAAAGAGAAAAAAAATCCTGATTTTCATAAAAATAAATTGCCATAAACTAAAAATTTAATTAATCGATTTTATCGATTAATCGTCCAGCCCTACTGCCAGCTAACATTCGATAAATTAGCAAGAGTTAGCTTACAGATCCAGTAGAAAAGTAGCTATTTTCCCGTGTGTTTTGATGCTGTGGAAATTTTTTACGTGGGTCCATCTAGTGTAGACTTCACCTAAACTTACTCTAGTTTTTGCTATTCTCCGGTCATTCGTCTTCTGTGACAGATAACGATATCTCCGGGGCTCAGACGCAGCTGTTTGACTTGCCGACTCCACCGTTTTCCCAGTGCCAGCCAAGCTAAAGTTTTCTAAAAAATATAGCCCTGTCTTCTTTTTGCTTCAGTTATTAGTCAGTTTAAATGTAATTTACAGCAATGATTCCAACTAGTCAGCCTGAAAGATGTCTGCGACCGCCTTGTGTGGCACTGCAAGATGAATTCATTTACAAGTGAGAAGGTGCTAAAATGCAATTTCCTCCTTAGTCACAATATCAGAGTGACCTGAGGTTATCCTTCAAATTACCCCCAATTCAGCCTTATTCATCAGCTGCACAGCTGTCCATTGGTTATCAATTTGTTCCCTTGTCATTCACATGTGACCCCTTTTTGCAAGTTAATTTATTGTGCACCCACCCTTCTGTAGCAATGAGTAGCTCCATCTCTCCATACAGTTCTGAATGTCTGCAACCTTGACAAGACCAATCACTCCCTCAATAAGAGAAAATCTATTTGTAAATTCAGTTTCAGTAAGTAAGTGTGCTTTTCACAACTCTTCTGAAAAGCTGTGCCAGAGAGTTGATCCATTTCCAGCAACTATAACCCATATAAATAAAAAAAAGCACATAGGAAGTTGGTGGAATTACGGAGGAAAACTTTATTTGGCAGGATCATTTATCCACATATTTTACACTGATTGGTATACATTGGAGCTGGTTGGAATTTGTCTCAGTTGTTTGTATGATGACTTGAGGGAGTCTTTAACATTTGGATGACATTTAATTTCAAAATAAATTTAGACATGGGCACATAACCTTCCAATAACCCCTCTAGTATTTAACTTTTTTCCCAACTAAAGTCAACACCAACAGAACTGCAGATTCATTTTAATCGTGCATCCTCTCTTTTCTATATACTGCAAATCCTTGCAGAGGTCCCAGAAGATGGTGAGTAATTCAATGGAAACATTATGAAATGTGCCAAAGGTAAAATGTCCTGGCTTCTCTCAAAGTCTGCATTAAAACCTGACACACACTAAGTTCACATCTGAAAGTCTGGCAGCCAGGCACTTCTGAGGATTTTTGCCATTTTCTATTCCAATTTTCTATTAAGATGGGAGAAAGATGGATAGCAGGATATCAAAAAGGCAAAAAAGAATCCTGCAAAACAAATACAGACAACTAAAAAAAAAAACATCTCATGGAAAAAGTTGACTTTTCCAACATATTTGGACAGTCAAACATTAGATCATTTGGATAAGGGTGCTCACTGAAATATACACATGTAAACAAACAAGCAAACAAAAAGCTTCAACATTCTTTACACATTCAACAAAGAATATTTAATATTTGTGTGTGGAAGAGGTGAGTATACGCTTGACCTTCAAATCTGGTATAAACCTCCTCTAGTAAAAATAACTAGAACCAGAACTCCAGAAAAGTTGGGAAGCTATGTGAAATGTAAATGAAAACAGAATGCAATGATTTACAAATCTCATCAACCCATATCTTATTCTTAAAATAACATAAACAACATATCAGATGTTGAAACTGAGACATTTCACTATTTTATGGAAAACATTAGCATTAACATTAGCATTTTGAATTTGATGGGCAGAGGTTCACCAATCTGAGACAAACTGGGTCTAAAAATTGCGGAACAAATTCTCCTCAATGGAACAAAATGTTCCTCAATGTAAAATTGTGAAGACTTTGAAGATCCCACCATCTAATGCCATCAAAAGCTGGAGATCCAAACTGGATGCTGGTGATTTTGGGGCCCTCAGTTAGCACTGCATTAAAACCAGACATGATTCTCTACTGGAAATCACTGCATGGACTCATGAACACTAATCACTGTTTGTGAACACAGTTCAGAATGGATTCAGATTCCTTTATTGTCCCCGAAGGGAAAATGGTTTTGCAGTCAGAGCACAAACTGACACAGGACAACACAAATTAAAAATACATCACAATAATCAACAGCAAATTCAAAACTAATTGCTCATGTCAACAGGGTGATTCTCATAATAAGAATTTACAGTGAATAGAATAAAATACATAAATAGCAGCTATGCGCGAAAAGATCAACAAGGTTACCCTTAATGGCTATTTCCATTAAGAAGGAGAATACCAGTAAGGAAAAATAACACCTGAAGTTCTTTGTCCTCCCTGCCGGGGCCCTGCATTTGTGGATTTCAGTTCACCCTTAAATCCAAATCCAAAAAGTGGTACATCTGGGCCTTTCGATGTTCCGATTAACACCCCAAGGATGGGATTTAGCTTTACAGATGTCTTCTGACTCTGAATGACGGACTAATGGGCTGCAGCCATCAAACAAGATAACTGGAAGGCTTCCAGTGGAAGCTGTCCGAAAGCTCATGGCTGTATCGCAGCACTGTGTCGGTGGTAAGTTAATAGAACATTTTGTTTTGTGGGCTTTCAAAGTATATTTATGGTGAACAGGTCTAAATTGAAAATATTTATTATGAAAAAGTAAAGACAATGCATTACTAAAATGCAGCTAACTGCGGTGGTTTAACATTTTAGTGCTCCGGGACCAGTCACTTCAGTTTAATCTGATATTAATGGACATTAATTGAGGCTAATTTTGTCTTGATGTGACAGTTGAGGACCTGTCGCTATGCCTCCGATTGATCATGCGCCCTGGCTACTTGACCACAAATCTTCTGCGCTTTACTCTGTTAGCACCATTTGTGCCGCTGTGGCCATTCAGGTAAATGTCTAACTCATCCTGCAGATGGGTGCTATGACTTTTAGTGTCTCTAACTTTTGTACTTTTTGAGTTATCAAGCATTTTGTAAACATATGTTCTGCTGGACTTCTTCTGGCCCCCTTTAGGCCAAATGCAGATTCTGCATTACGTCGCCTTTGCCAAAATTTCTCCCCTCCTGCCCAATGTCATTTTGCCTGGCCTGGTGGCCTGGGGGTTAAAACAAAGAGACTCTGATGCTAAAGGGTCACAGGTTTGACTGCAGTCAGACCATTCTACCACACTTGCTTTCAGGATGTTTTGTACTGTTGCAAACCACATGATTGCACTCATTCCCCTCAGGTGTGAGACGTCATTGGTAAAGTCTGCAGAAATAACCCTGTATTCCCACCCGGAGCGAGTAAAATTATTTGAGTGTTGAAATTGCATGTTAAGTTAACAGACGCAAATAGACGCCCGTTTGCTTGGGGTGGCGTGTTTGTCGAGAATTTGCAGCGCGGAAAGCCCCATTGAGCGTCTTATTCACGTGAACGAAGATTCCTGCCTGTTCGCTGAAGATGAAAAAATCTAACTTGAGCGTATTAAACGCGCGAACAATACAATTCCGTCATTCAAAATGGAGGAAAAATTAATAGTGGCGGTGTGCGGATATACAGGCAAGGCAAGGCAAGTTTATTTAAAGAGCACATTTCGTGTACAGGACAATTCAAGGTGCATTGCAGAAAAGTAATTGAAACAAAACAAACTTTTGAAAGAAAGAAATTAAATGAAAACAGAAGAAAATAAATCTAAAATCCAGATTTAAAAAAAGGGACAACAGATTAAAAACATGATCAAGTTTAAAATTCAAACTTAAAAGAAACGGTCCAGATTTGGAATTTTAAATAGAAACTATGTAAATGCAGCAGAGAACAGGAGGGTCTAATCTGGATTTAAATAAACTGAGAATTTCTGCTGAGGGATCACTGACACCCATCAAACTCTGGGCTGCCTGTAGCTATGAGCTAGCAAAGCTAACCCGGAGCTAACGGGAGCTAACCAGCTAACGGAGGTAGGTGGGCTAAAGCTAAGGCGGCCGGCTAAAAACAGCGGTTGTGCTACTCTCTGCCTCGTTATGCCGGATATCTGGTACCTGTCAATGAAAAGGACACACCCCTAATTATGAAGAATTTCAAGATTAAATAACATCTAAATGGATGAGTTATGAATTAATTCACTCCCCTTACAGGTTCCATGAAGGTAAGCCTGACCTATTTAAACCTAAAATGGCTTTTTGTACCAGGCTATAAACATGTTCAATTCTGCTGTGAAGTTAGCCTTTTTAACATAAGTTTACCTTTAATTATTATGTGTGAATATACCAAGACTAAGAGGGCAAAGTCAAATTTGCATGTCACAAACTTCTGTATTCCCTTCCATTGTTAGGATGGATACAAAAACAACTTTTCATGCCGATGGTTGTGCAAGCTTTTGCACATGAAAAATATAAAATTAAATTAAAAAAATGGCACAGTTACTTCTCTGGATCTTATCTTTACACTGGATTTTAGAGCACTCACACTAAACAGATAGGTTGGTAGATAGATACATACTACAGTTGGTAGATAGATATATACTACAGTTTTTGACCAGTGATGTGTGTATATACTTGTAAATAAAACAAAGCTGTTGACATACACAGATGTCACACTGATACTTTCAGATTCCTCCTGACTGCCAGTGTCCTTTGCTGGCCAATTACTTAAGTATGTGATCCAGATTATTACAACGTCCGAGGAATTAGCTAGCTTATATTCTAGGCATTGTGAAATTGAAACCTTGTGAAGAAATTATGGGTGGGTGGGTAACGAATTATGTACTTTTATTGGTACCTACCGAATTCCATCGGTACTACTGAGTCACGTACAATCCAACGGTACCATGTTTCGGTACCTATGTCATAATTTTTTTAAACGGTGAAGAAAAACTCTGAAGGCCGTCTGTTATTTTGACAGATTGCAATTCAAACCCCCAACCACTGGGTGGCAAGAGAGCACATTAATCAGCTATTGTCTTGTGACTACTACGTCTCAGACCGGTGGAGCTGAACCACTGGAGCAGAAGCAGTGCGTGCTGCGGGATTTCCTCCCGCTAAAGCAAGTGCTTGCAAGATTCAGCCTCCAGAATGCCAAAACAACCGTAAAAAGTCGTCTGTCCCAGGCAAAAGTCCATCCAATAACACGGTGAGCTCTCCGTCACCTCTGTGCTTCTCTGCTAAAAACGGAGCTGCATGGCGCATCAAAGATTTCACACACACGTTGACAGACAGATGTCTTACTCTGTCTGATTTATAGAGCTAAATCCAACTCGCCTCACTCCAACATATTCTTTCAATCTGAACTTATTGAAACTATATTCAGTACACGAAGCTGCGTTTTAATTTGTGCATCATTAAGAAAAAACACTGCTCCGTTGTATTTAACCGTAAATGAAACAGTGAATCGTGTTAGTGTTGTTGGAATAGAAACAGATGGATGTTGCTTAAATATATTGATTATAAATAAGCCTATATGTTGAAAATGAGAAATAAATCTGTTATTCCAACATTATCAAACACAAAAGTACAGAAAATTGGTACCGTTCTAAATCACGGATACCGGAAACTGTACCGTATCAGTTTAAATGTAAACGGTACCCATCCCTAGGAGAAACACAGAGTCACTTTGACACAACTACCCTGAGATCGACTCACTGTGTCGACACATTTTGACCAATTTAAAAATGGCTGCATCTGCTGGCTGCCTGAGTGTGGTGCATTTGAGACGAAGCGGTGACGAGACTTCACAGCCTTGGTACTGTCACAGAGGTCTTTGTCTCATCTTCGAATCCCACTGGAAAACACTTTTTGGAAACAGTATGCCAACTGCAACAGTCTCAACCTTCACATTTTTAATAAATTACAACAACTTTTTTAGACTATTCTGCCTACCGCATTCACACTGCTGTTATGCAACAACAGCAATTTTTTTGTTATTCTTTATCGTTCTCATCCAATAAATAGAGACTGTCTCCTCAAGAGACCATGCTGTGTCATGGCAATTTAATGAACAGCACAATGCAGAAACTCGCCGGTCACATCTACATGACTAAATGTGTTGAGTTGCTGCCATGTGATTGGTTGATTAAATATTTGTGTTAACAAACAGTTGAACAGAATGATGAAGTATGACAGTGAGTTTATATGTGGTGTAATTCGGTGTGACTCCATATGCATTTAAAAGTTGAATTGATAGATGCTAGACAACTGGGTAATGAGAAAAACTTTGTGTCCACGGTGCCTGCGGTGGTATCTGTATTTTTTCTGAATATCTGAATAATCTAACGTCAAAATTCCAAATAACCCTGTTTTGGCACACTGAGGGTTGGTAAAATAGTCCTGCAGAGTTCTAAAACTTGTACACTCACTACCATGTGAAAGAGAAACTCTGCAGGCACTTTATTTAGCTTTACCTCGTCTCTGGTACCTGCGGCTGAAAAACAAATGGCTCCCTCTGGAGTTAGTCCATAATCCAATGAAAAAGTCCCATGGATAACACAGCTGGCTTAGAGGAAAAAAAAACCTGGACTGAGCTTGAACATTCTGTTTTTTTTTTATGCACATTGGTTTCTGCCTGCAGTCCGAAGATATGCACGTTTGGTTATTTTGCCAGAGTGTGCGTGAATGGCATGTCCCTGTGTTTTTATTGTGATGGAAAGTAATGTTCAGACTACATCCTGTCTATAACAGGATGAATGGGATATACTCTGTATGCCTGCACCATGCAAAGTTAAGTCATATTTTCCCAGAAGCAGTCCCTGTAGATAAATATACTGGGACAGTTCAGCACTTTAAACACAATACTAAAACATCTGTGTCCCGCTGTTCATACTGGTGATGGGAAAGTTTTCTGAAATTCTAATCAACTAAAAGGATGAGGGGCATTTTCCGTTACAGAACTGCCTGATTATTCACCTTGAAATCAGTCATTACATGGACTTGTTCCGAGTTGGGCACAAATATCATGCATGTGTAATAATTAGGATCATATGTAAGAAAAAATGTTGTGATCAATTTGTTGAATAAATACCTTCATAATGAATTTCACACATGCCAGCAGGGAAACACTTTATCAAGTGCTTGGGGGAGATCTCATTTAATTTGTGTTTTGGAACTACAAGATTCAGCACTTCAGTCTGAATTATGCTGTTGAGTTCATTTACGGGAAAGGGGTGAACTTTCTTATCTACAATGGGATGCTGAGAGAACTGGCAGGCTTTAATAAGAATCAGCATGGATGGCTGCACAGGAGTGCAATACGTCCAAGTGTCTGGAGAACCTTCGACTTCTCCTCTAAATGAGTGTTTAACCAAATAAATCAAGCAATCATGAGATGGCTTGTTCCTGGACAGCTTTCACAGCAGAGCAGAACAGTTATTACACAAGCACTTATTTAAGCTTAGAAATACACTTTTGCTTTTTTATGCTTTAAAGAAAACTTTCTTAGTGGTGTAGGCAACCTAAATGACCTTGACATGTTGAAACGATGTTAGACGTGTATGACACATGTTTGTGGAGTTTATTATCCATCTAAATCAATTTGAGTTGGCTGTGAAATTACATGACAGTTGTTACATGAGCTCGCATAAAGAAATTATTCACAAATATGTTCTGGAGGACATAATCGGGATAGAAAGCATTGAAAATTCGAAAGCTTAAATATTTAAGAAACTTTGATAGCAGCTAAACAGCGATTGCTAAATGGCAGGGTCATAGCATCTCCATAACTTCAGCGCTTTTAATATGTTCTGGTCTGCAATGGTCAGGACTAGGGATGCACGATATATTGGCTTCAACATTGGTATCGGCAGATGTTGGTCATTTTTTTTAAATATCAGTATCAGTCCGATAAGTAAAACTTGGCAGATATTAACAACAGATATTCATTTCCGGCCATTTGTGTTTTGGTAGGAGGGGGGTGTTGGCCATGTAGTATTGTTTTGGACATGTGACAGTAATAGTAAGGCAGCATTGTGGGATGTTTAACTGAAGCGGAGAATGTCTGCGGTGTAGTTTTTCATGGTATTGAAAGAAGATACACTTGCATCATCAAAGTAATATGAGGAGGATGTCGCATCAAATCATTCAACACCACCAGTTTGATATGTCATTTGAAAAACCACCAACCAGAGGTTCACAAACTTTGGCTGCTAAGGTTAACTTTAATTTTGTACAGAATTTGATCATCTTAACTTAATGTTTTTAAAAACAATATCGGTAAATATCTGTTATCGGCCATTGCAAAAATATTAACATCGGATATTGGTATCGGCCAAAATTTTCATATTGGTGCATCCCTAGTCAGGACCAACTAAAAGTAGTCCAAGGGAAGAAAATGCTAAACCTCCTTCAGGGCTGTGGGGTGACTCCAAGTAGTGCTGGGCAGTATGACCAAAATTATATTTCACTGTATTTTCAATGGCATTTCTAAGCACGACTGGGTGTTAACCACATCTTTAACTGACTGGGAAAATTACTGCAGTTGACTGGCTAAGAACAGACTATTTCATTGTGAAAAAGAAATTATATATCCACAGTGTCTTGCTCATGGCCCTGAATCTGTCTTTCTCCACAGAACTTATCACAACCAGGTCTTTTTTACGTCAAGTACCATCTCAGAAAATATCAGGCTCTCAAAGTACCACCTTTATGACTGACACTAAGATATAGTAGAAGAGACCTACCCTTTTCCATCAGGCAGAATTCAGACAGAAGTTTGTTGGTTCCAATAAAAGTATAATTTATTGTTGAATGGTGGCAGCTATCATTGTAAAAGGAGTTCATTGCCACAACAATGTGATGGTGCAGCAAACTGCACATGTTACTGCCTCTGACGACAACTTTATCTGGGCATCATTTACAGCTAACTACGTGTTTGGTTCACATCCAACCTGTTAAAACTACACTAAACTATCTCCAGACAACAGATATGGCTCCTTTTTTCTTTGTCATCATGTTAAACTTCAACGTCTGATACAGCTTCAATTCCTGAACTTTCTCTGCCCATTTTCACCTCCAATTACACAGCGCTCTGCTGCAGGTTTAGTGGTGCAGCAGTGAAAAGGGTCCCCACTCACACATATGACAAATTAATATAATAACAAAACAAAAAAAATCAGTTTTACTGCAAAAACTCAAAATCTTACCAAGTGTATTTTTCTAATTTCTAGTCAAATTATCTTATCACACTTAATATAAGA
>JBBBVU010000013.1:28965604-28984567 GCA_037177055.1 Atherinosoma microstoma
ACGGAAAGGTACCGGAGATCATTCCTGCCAGCAGCCATCACCCTCCGGAACAAGGCCCTATCCCTATCTTCATCTTCAGATACATTTTTTTGTTACCCATTAACCAATTAGTTGATCAAAATCTGGTCTACAGTTGGGCTGCACACTGGTGTGGTGGTTAGCATCATAGCAGGTTGCTGGTTAAAGCCTCAGGGTTAAAAAAAGTGGCCTTTCTGTGTAGAGTTTGCATGTTCTCCCCGTGTATGCGTGAGTTCCCTACAGGTACTCTGGCTTCCTCTCACTGTCCAAAGACATGTATGTTAGGTTAATTTGTCCCTTTAAATTCTCCCTAGGATAAGTGGTTGTTTGTCTCTCTGTGTTGGGCCTGCAATAGACTGGCAACCTGTCCAGGATGAACCCTGCCTCTCGCCTGCTAATTGCTGGGATAGGCTCCAGTTTCCCCACAACCCTGAATCAGACTAAGCAATACAGAAAATGAATGAATAATTTAACAACAAAATGGATAAAGACATGGGACCAACGATGTAATAGTTCATGTCTTATATCCACCAATCTGAATCTACAATTGCGTTCACCATCACTTTTACACCCTGATTTGTTGTCAATTCAATATTTAAACATTTAGATTTCATGCAAAATGCTCATATTAAGAACTACAACTTCCTATAGCAGCGCCATGATTATAGTCTTCTCTTGACTGTTGAGAAGGAAATAAACATCTGTTTTGTGTATCAAATACTCAATAAAGCCAAACTAGTTGTTACAATACTTCTGGCTGATACATGTCAATAAAAGGTAAATATGATGGTTTATTTGAGATATATAATCTTTTATTAAATTAAGTGGGTACAGCTTCTGGTTATCCATTTGTCAGAAGGTTGGAAATCACATGATTAATTTCAAATATATTGTACAGCTGAACTGGTAATTATTCAGTATCTAAATGATCTATGGTGAGAAAAAGTTAATATGTGAGTTTAATTAAGATATTCTAGCCAAACGTTCAGTAATTTTACAGCTTCTGCATACTACGAAGCTGCCAAAAGGAAGAGGAAAAAAACAAACTCCCGGAAAAGCCTGAAGCACGGCCACATCAATGTAAAACAATAAAGGATATTATGTATCGCTGATTATGACAGTAAAGCTTGTATAATGGACGTTGTGGGTTTGATTCCTGGACGGCTCCCTGGTTACGGTTTTCGGGGCAAGTCCAACTGGGAGGAGAGTCCGGAGAAGTTCCGGGATGCGCTTTTGGTCTGAGGGACTACTTTTCTCGACTGGTGTGGGACCTGTTTCGAGATCCCGCCTTACAAACTGGGAGAAATGGCCAGATGAGATGGAAGGAAGAAATAGTCAGACGGGCAGGAAGGAAAAAGAGGCTGGGGAAAGGGAAAGTCTGCTGCCTCCACGACCCAAACCTGGACAAGCGGAAGCAAATGGATGAATGGATGGATATTAGCAGTGAACTGACACACATGCACACACACAATGATATTGTTAGAGAGCAAAACTTTCATAGTTTATAAAAAAATTGTAATGTTTTTTCTCATAAACTTTTTGCTATAAATGAATAATGAGGAAACGTTGAGCGGCGACAGGAGGGGAACACAATACACAAAATTTTCAAGCTGGAGCAGCTGGACTGCCAATTATCTGGGAAAGACTTCACCTTTTTGCATTCTGGACACAGCGGCCATGTTGATGGCCTAGCGAATGTAAACGAACAGAAGGGCAGTTGCACCAAGTGGACAGAGAACGAGAAGAAAGTAAAAGAAAAAGATGTTAAACAAGGAAGCCAGGGACTGGTATATAGAGAAGATAAACATTATTAACGTTTTGGATCCTTATGAAATTCCTAATAAAGAGTGGAGCACCTACAAGGACTTGCTGCCACAGCTCTGCACAACCGACATCATCAGCTACCTTGTTTGCAGTGAGCGCCTACAGTCCGGAGCGGTTCAGTAGTTATTAGTCATTGGAGTCTCAAGCGCAGTTCACAAATGGATGGGTGCAGGAGCGTCAGATCATAAAGCCGGCAAACAATGTGAACACAATAATCCGGTCAATGGTAAACTGCGCTCCACCTAGCTTAGGAACTGTTATTGCTTATGTTGTAGCAGACTGCACACGTGCTTTTCTATCTGTTTCAAAAGTGGCTTCTGTGGTTGCACCTCCAAGCAGGAAAGCGGTGAAAAATTAACCCATTTGCGATCTTTTCCACATGGCGATTATGTGTGGCGCTGTTGCCCCCCACAACACAGCAACAGCTTACCGTGGTTGAGAGAATAACGCAAAATAACAATCACAAACACAGCTAGGGAGCCCATCTGTACACTGTGCGCAGTGTTCCGTGGAGCAGTTAAGGAAGCCTCCAAAATGGCGGCCGCCAAGTAATGACGTCATGCCCTATTACAAGATAACTTGACCACTCTTGCAGCGCTACTGCAGAGTCATTCATTTCATGACAGCTGAGGCCGCTTTACTGGAAACGTAAATATAGTCCATATTTTGGTGCATGTAAAAACGACCTATGTGGGCGTAATTCTGAGGACAGTCCGGCTTTGGAGTATCAAGAATAAATGAAACTAAGATAAGCATCCTCCATGTCCTCAGGTAAACCTGAAAAAGCTGAAGGACACTCAAGTGAAATATTACTTCTAGATGCATTTGCTAGAGGTACTGACAGTGACACAAAAAAGCAAGATGTGGATGGAGATAAAGATAACCAACAACATCACAATCCATACAGCCAAAGACCTGGTCTTAATAAATTCTGTGGAGTAAGAGGGACTCAGAGCTGTGATCAAAACACTAATGTGGACATTGAAATGTTTTTGTTTCTTTTTTAATACAATGTAGTTCTCATTACAATGAAATAGTCTATTCTTAGCGAATCTTCTGCAGTAATTTTTTTGTCATAAGCAGAAAATGTGGTTAACACCCAGTTATGCATGGAAAAAAAATTATATTTTCAAATACAGTCAAAAATACCATGATATATAATTTCAGTCATACTGCCCAGTTCCTCCTATCCTCTCAGGTTTAAGGGTCACTGCAATTCAGTGCAAAGTTGGTCTAGGTCTTCACTTTTACCTGTTTATATCTAATATGAGTAGAATCCAGCTCTCACTGAATGGTTTGACAGAATAGGCTGAAGTCTTTGTAAAAACTGGATCTTAAAAACTTAAACATCAAGAGACTTTTGAGGGACATGTAAGACAGAGCTCTTCACCAACCATCAAAATGCCAAATGAGGGAATATTTTCTGGAAAAGTGTTTTAATCCTCCAGCAGAGTTACACAGACTTGTGGAATCTGTAGTTGTAATGCTATTTAAAACAACTAAACATTGGTTAATATCCTAATATTGCACTCAGCAAATGTTTTAATGTAAAACGAGCTTATATTCTGCAGTTATTACTGAAGACTATTTTCACATTGCCGAATTTTTATTTAGATTGAGGATATTTTCTTCTATCACTGGTTGAGATAAATCTGATCAGTTTACTTAGAGATACTCGACAATCATCTGGATGTTTAAGTGAAATGAAATGAGGCACTTCGTTGTTGATTTGCGCTCTCCATTAAGACTTGGCTCACAGGAGCGCAGTGCCACTCGGGGTTTGGAGACCAGTGAATAACAAATAATTTTCCAGATTTTTTGTGGACCTCCTTTAATTCCCAACATTACTTTCTACTTGTATGTCCAAACAGTCCAAAAATCAACAATCTGCTAAAGGAAGCACAGCGCATTTACCAGAAAACCTTGCACTCCATCTTCTCCTGTACGCGTTTGGAATTTCGGTTCCAAACTGCAGCCCAATGAATCCCGGGAAGTGCCAGGAAATAAAGCTGTGATCCCATACCTGAGCTGAAGAAGGACAGGAGCAAAGTTGAGACAACAAACAGCAGCATCCTCCGCTGAGTGGGACCACGGGCAGAAACATGAGAGATGGGTGTGCGTCTACTCTGAGGTGCACGCGCGCGCGGCGGCTGACAGCCTGACATGGTGAGCTGACGTCTCCTGCTGCTCCTCACCTCCTCGCTCCAGCTGACTCACATGTGCGTGCACTAATAGGCTGCGATATGAACCACGCGACTCGAGAGCGACGCTGGAAAAACTTTAAGCTGACAGCTTCTATCCATCCATTCAACTATCATCCATCCATCTTATCTGTGTACTCTAACTCAGAGTCGCGGACAGTAAAGGTCTTTTATCTTCTTTATTATTTTCTATTAATCACAGAATCTATCACCCGTGTCTAATTTTGACCCTGTGATGATTTCTTCAAGTCCACAAAATATTAAAGTTTACGTGTGCAACACACTTTTAATTAAAACATATATATTATGCAATCATTCTGTTCCACTGAGAGCCCAATACTGCCAATATTCATGCTGAGTGTTTTATAAACGTTAGATCAGAGCTGTGTCTGATTCAGTGCCTCCGTTTTAACCGTGTCAATACCAAAATGGGGGTTTTCTGAACAAGATGAGCTGCTGTCCTTATTGAGTTGTAGCTCAAGTGAGGACTTGAATGATCTTGAAATGTCAAGATATCTTGATTTAGATTAAATGAATCATTTTAAAAACACCCTAATATTTGGTCGAATGAAATGAAAATACTGATGTTTTCTCTTACTTTCAAAAACAAATTCAGTATTCAACACTCACTCTAAATATTAAAAAGTGCAAATTAATACCAAACCATTTGTCTGAATTTTCTATCCCAGTAAGGTTAAAAACCAGAGCCATAGTGACACCAGTATGATGGAAGCCAACCACAAATAATGCTAATGAATGGGTAGCCTATTACATTTATATAGTAACTATCAAGCTCCAGTAGTGCTGAGGTGGTCAGCCCTTCCCTGCTCATAGGCTCGACTGGCCCTGGACACTGTAATATGAACACGTGTAAATCCAGCTTAGGGGTAGGAAGGAACAAGACTGTAATGAAGACACAGCTTTGATCCCTGAGTTTATTTGCTTTGGCAGAAAACTACATTGTTCGATTTTTGTTTGAAAATATTTTGTCTAATGTGGTCTGTATACAGAGCCTGATAGCAGCCATGTCAGCAATCATTCATTTTTAAGCTGTTATTTCAAATCCTCTTGTTAATTATTCTGTTATCTGGAGATAATTAAGCTCAATAACGTTTTAATTTAGATAATTATCTAGAGATATTTCCTTTTTTTTCTTGAGATAACCACCACAACTGGTAATCACAAGATAATAAGCTTTGTTTCCCGAAATCATAAGATGATTAAGTAAGTGGTTAGTGTGGGAGCATCTAATTTCAGTGTTCACTGATGTGACTGGTCAGAATTCATCATTTGAGTCATACTTGTGTTATTTTGTTCACTTCCTGGAAATGACTTTCCTGATTTCTAAAGACCTCTGTGCTTTATCATAGGTTTTTTCTAGATAATAAAAGCATTATCTTGGGAAAACTATTTTATTTCTTTTAAGAAAATTAGATAATTATGTTGTTATCTTGAGAAAAAGATTTTTTTCAAGCATGGCTTCTCTCGGCTTCTGTAAAACTGCAGCAGAACAATTTTTTTCCCCTCTATTTGAATGAATGTGCAGTACATTAAAAGAAACAGTGCTGTTAGCACTGAGCAGTCTATCTGACAGGCTGATGGGAAATAAACACAACTTCAGCTCAACACCTTCAGTGTCACTGACTTTGTTCTATAACATAACATGACCACTAACATAATGTCATATTTAATGATGTCATGCTCATGTATTTCTGAGATGTATTTCATCCGGGTGCTACCACACTAACCAAACTTCGGTTGCCATCCTCTTTCTCCAATATTGTAGATAGAATATATAAACTTGATTTTAGCAGGACTGTAAATGAACTTTTCTCATTACCATCCAATCAGAAATTCCAGGGGGGGGACAAAGAGACAGATTTAGAGTGAATATCAATACATGTTTCTTGAAATTGTGTTTACTGTACGGGCTGTCAGTAAATTAAAATTGTTTAATCGCGATTAATCTCATGAGTGTCCTGAGTTAACTCGCAATTTATCGCATATTAATCACAGAATTTTTTCAAATCTTTTTTATTTTTATTTTATCTTTTTTTATTTATTTTTTTAATTTACAGGAAAATTATCATTATCTAATACTTAGGTAAACTGTTAGGAATCCCTCCTAGAATCTAAACAGATAATAAATCATAATTTGTTTATTTCATAATATTGTAGTTGTCCTTGTGTTAGGTAGATTGTCAGACTTGGGATTTCCTTGCTGCCTTGAATGCAGCACAGCTGCAAGACACATGTCACTATGTTTAATTTTCTATTCCTCAACCTGTGGCGGGTTTGAGTCGCCATATTTAGAGTTATTAGTTGATAAAATACCTCAGTCTTGTCCAGAAAACTATCTTGCAGATCTTTCAAGCTAAACTGTCCGTGTAAAAGATCTATTGCGTCCGCTTCAGCTTCAGAAAGATGCTTTCTACATCACTTCCTAAAATTACGCAGAGGGTGTGTGCCTTAATCACGCATTAAAAGAATTAAAGTCTAAAAGGTATTTGCATTAATACGTTATTAGCTCATTAACTTTGACAGCCTTAGTTTATTGATTTTTATTCAGGAAAATTATTCCCAAAGACAGCATATCAGATGTCGAAATTGAGACATTTTAACATTTCATGGAAAATATTGGCTCATTTTGAATCTGATGACAGCAACACATCTGTAAAAAGTTGGAACAGGAGCAACAAAAGACTGGAAAAGTAACTCGTACAAGTCAAAAACAACTGGACGAGCGACATGACGAGCTGTGTTAAAAAATGGATTTGAATTGATTAAATTTAATTAATCTAATATCGATTCATAAACCTCAGAGATCCTTTTTTTAAAAACGTTTCCTTTTCCGGTGATAACAATGACCCTTCTCTCGCATGACTTACAGATGCTCAGCGACATCCAGCATGTGTGGTTGAAAATCTGCTTCTTGTGCCAAGATAATGCCAAATCCATATTTCTTTCATTCACCATTGAATTACATTCCCCTGTAAATTATTTAGCAGCGGATTACCTCTCACATTAGCTGCTAACACTAAGATTGTTTTGAAAATAACAGAAGGTGACGTCACCACCATGTACGCACTGTGAAATAAATCTGATAATAGACTAAGTGTAGACAAAAATTGTTTGAAAGTGATATTTCAGAAGTGCATGTAGACATCATATTACATTATTACAGTAATCTGATTACTCCCATGTATCTGATTTTGATGGCCATGTAAACAGTTTCATAAAAATATTATCTGAGAATATCTTTAATATTCAAGAAAAATTGGTGTTGTCACATAAATATCTGTAAATGAATTGATATCAAATTGAAGCGGATTTAATCAAAATCTAATCGAATCAGGCTTTTGTGAATCGAATAGAATTAATTCTGGAATTTAGTGACCAATGACTGGGTATAAAAGGAGCATTTCAGAGCATTTCAGATGGAAAAATGGACAGAAGTTCACCACTCTCAGACAAACTGAAAACCCCACCATATACAGTGTATATCATCATGTTTGTGGAATTGGGGTGTAGATTTTTTTTTTCAGAAAAAGACTGAAAAAAGAAGAATTTTGATTGTTTAACATTATGGAACGTTTGTATAGAAGTCAAAGATATACCAGAGTAACAAACAAAAACTATATATGCCAATTCAGAAGTAATTTAAAATCACCTTTCCTCAAGAGGTTTATTTAATTTAAAAAAACTAAACAGTATAATGTTATTAATCTGATTTACATGACATCATGTCGTAGCTGCTCCACGACTTTTGTCCTGATGCCACACACAGACACGTGCACGCACACACAGGTCATCACACTTCCATCAGCAGACAGAGCGCATGTGTCAGAAAACACATCAACCACCTCATAATGAGACAAAGATATGAGAGTTTTTTTTAACTCTCCCAGAAAGTTGAAGATGGAGACACTCTCCAGAGGAGCATCCAGGGTATTTCTCCTGCTCCGGTATTACGCCAAAGAACATCAGATCCAGTGCAGGAACGTGCAAAGCTGAACAAGCTGAATCATTGTTATAATTTCTGAAACTACTACGGTGTAAAATTGATCCAATATTCTTTGAAGATTTTATTGACATCAACATGTTATCTGAGATCTGAACTGTAAGGGTATTTAGAACAACCTAGTTTTCATCAGGACTTTAAAAGTAGTTTTTTTCCTTTTTTCTTTTTAATCACAGCATTTCTGTCATTATGGAAAATTAGTCCGTGATGAGGTTTAAAAATGTGACATAACTTCACAGCTGAGTGTAGCTTTCACATGATGTTTAAACTAGGTTATTAGAGTTCATGAATTCATGAGTTTGAAGTTGCCAAGATCAAAATCCTGTTTATTAAGCTTGTATGTAAATAACACGTATGAAAGTAAAGAGTCAGAACAGAGTAATTGTTTTTGGGGATAGGGTATATATTATTGTTATTATTTATTATGTAAAGTGAGTTGTAATGTGAAGTTCAACTCCCAGCACACTGAGTCAAAATGTGTAACCTTCTTTTATGTAATATAACTCAAACACAGAAATCAGTACTCCAGTACCTTCATATGCAAACATATATTTAAGTAAACTGCATGAACATATTTAATGCTTAGATACATGCTTCACATTACATACACCTTTATACAACGTACCTCGCTCCGTCTGGAGCAAAACTGTTACTTGAAAATGTTGGTTTCAGCCCACTTTCACATGAAGGACTAATAGCTTGTTTTGACACGTTGGCTAAAACAACACAGGGGTGCGACAGCGTGAGACAAATGGAAAGCACAACCAAGTTAAAGAGCAAACTAAATTAACTTTATACATTAACATACATGCAAACTGATATTTAAACAACTGTTTCTGATAACTCACATGTAACACAGAGATCTAACAGGTGTGTCTTTACAACTTCTGGGGAACGCAGCTCTGGTGACATCAGCGTCACACAAAAAATCAACAAACGAGCAGTCATTTCTAAACTATCTTCTTTGTTTATCTTTAGTTCTACTCGTCCTATACTTTGCTCGTTATTAGGCTGCAGTCGATCATAAACAACACCACACATGCTAAAGTAATCACGCAACTAATGAATGTGTGATTACGTCATGGAATAGTGTCCGTGGGAAATGGAAACTTTCATTGATGCCCAACAAAATTAATTTTTGCCAGTATTTGGTGGGTTGGAGCCCTGGATGTTGGTGATTGTGTTTAATTGTAAGAAAATGTGAATCAAAAGCATTAATTTAGTTTCTTTGTTTGTTTCTGTTAGGAAATAACTCCCAACGAATGACAGACAATCAGTAAAAGATCAATAAAAAGTTTTTTTTGCTTGCAAGGAGTTTACTCAGCCAGCAGACATCTTGTAAACTGAAGTTCAGCTCAAAAGAACCCCCTGTATGTATCGTCAACCATATAGGGACCCTGGTGCAGGACCCCCGGGTGAGGTTTTACGATGACAAGATCAGCAGGGGAATTTTTCTCAACGACAGGATGAGAAGTGTGGTAAAAGTTTCAAAAGACAAGTCTTTCATTCTAATCAGAAGGTTACCAGTCAGTAGAAAGCACACTGTAAGGAGTGTTTTCCACTGGTCAAATGGCATGCTGGCCTTGGATACCTAAAGCTAGGCCTTATCTGGCCTCGGCCTCTGACTGGCACATACATTGCAGACAAACAAGGCTATGTGGGTATCCCATGACACCCAAGATCAGAGCCCAGACACTGAGGAGCCATCATACAACATCACATTCTTGAGAGACTGAAGGGGTGATGGTGGGGGTGTGTGAGAGTGAGTGTGAAAATCTGGCTTGGTGTAAAAGGTGAGAGCCTGGTGGGATGGTGCTGGGGACGTGGCTGCCAATCACCCGGGTCTTGGGGTCCCTCTGACCTGCCATTCGCATGATCACTCCTCTTTTCACTCTTCACTCCGTATATTCTGCATGCTGACACTGTCACTGTGTTCCTGTAGCTTTATTTACCAATAGATACTTTCAGTTAGTTTTCTTTGTGTGTTTCTGGTACTCTGGTTTTAGTTGAGATACATGGTTTCTTTCAGCTTGCTCATCTCTCATTGATGCTCCTGACTGTTGTCGGCTTTGCCTTCCTGCAGGGACCATGAGATATTCTCTGTAGTGTGTCTGTACAAGGGTAGCAGGTTGTTTAGAGTCTGTGGTTGGATTGCAATGTTTTCTAAATGGTGTCTCTTTTTTCTCTTTTTTTGTGTCTACTCTTCTGTTTTCTTTCTATCCCCTTTCTCTCCCCTCCGGTCAGGTACAGCGATATTATGTAAATTTGATAACAAACAATCATTAAAAAAAACAAAACAAACAAAAAGAAATAAAAAGAAAACAGAATTCAGATTATCAAGTGGAACTTTTATACTCATAAAGGTCCTCTTGGGAAAGCAAATTTGCTCGGCATAACACAGCAGCCAGACCATTATGCTGCCTGCTTCAATGCTGGACAAGACAAGTAAGAAAGAAAAAGAAAAAGAAAAGAACATCACATTCTAAGAAAGACATAAAAAGTCGAGCAGATGGTGAGTGAAAAAAATAACTAAATATCAATAATGATAAAATCAATCCTTAAAGGGAGGTGTATACATTTAGACACTTAAATAATCTAAAAAAAGAAAAATCAGTTTAGTCTCAGTGTTAGACACTTTTGAAAATATCTCATACAGTATGATTAAAACTTGGTTAAACAATTGATGCTCAACAACTTTCCAATATGGTGGTGTTGAGCCTGACACTGTATCAACCTGCTCCTTCTGGGCCCCAAACTCATTTACAGAGTGTGTGCCTCACAACACCTACAGACAGCTTTGGTGAGAGGATTTCAGCGCTGAGTAAATCAAAATGAGTGCAAACTGCTGATCTGCAGCAGAGAGGGTTCACACCAAGCTATATCATTGTTTCCTGCTCTCCGTGGAGCTGATTTTAGTTTGTTTCAGTCCTCCGTCTAAACTCCAGCAGTTTTATTCAGACTTGCCTTCATCAGCTTCTTTTAATCAGAGGATGAAACAACATGTCTGCCCTGCATCTGTTTGTGATTTACTATGCTAATCAGCTTAATGGAACTTGGTTAATTACACATTAAGACTCAATTAAATAACACGACTCTACTTTGGTTTTACTTTAAATTAGAAAACAGTCATTCATGTTCCTTTTTAATCAATGAGAAGATCTGCAACGGCAAGTAAGAAGCTTTTTCAAAGCAGAATGAGATATTTGGGGAGATAATGGAAGTGAAACCTTGCTGGTGTGAGAATGAAAAACCTGCGGAGTCTGATGATGAATAAAAATGATCCATTAATTAAGGGCAAGCATGTTCTACTTCATTTTGTCATCTTTCTCTCCTGACTCTGAGGTAATCTAATAGTTTCTTTCCATAGCAGCTCCTGGTATTATGACGTGACTAATGACACATTAGGGGGCATTATGCACAGAGTTAAAAAAAAAAATGTAGATCAAACATGACAAACCACCAGATTATGCATCCAAAATGTAGTCAGTTGAAAGCACAAGTAAACAAAATGTCCAAAAGAACTTAGTGTGTCAATAAAATAAAAGACATTTTCCTCTTTGGGAGACGTAATTGAATACTTGCTTACTTACTTACATAAAAAGGAAGTCAGCACATTATGAACTGTCAGACATTTAGTGAAACTGCACAAGGTGCCAGGAAAAGTCAGCTTCCTGAAAGGATGTTTGCTTACCTGAAATATTGAAGTACCCAGTGTTTAAAATGTGGACCTGTCAGACCGAGTCCAAACTCAACAGATTTGGTGTGACTGGCGAGAGACTCACAAAAAATAGTATTCAAGTAAATGTCAGAAGAGTCCAAAATCAAAAAAATCTTAAAAAATAAATACAAATGTAATTATTTCAATAGTTTATTTGTTTTAAACCTTTATGTGATATGCACAAGGCCAATAAAATGTGTCTTTACTGATAAATTTCATTGTATTTAGGAAATATAAACTGTTTGGAAAACGTGGGTTAGATGCTTTTCTTTAATGATACTTTTTTAACTACTTTTTTAAATTAATGCAGATTTTCAGAGGAATATGGGTCCATTGTTGGGGAAATACAGTAAAAATAAATGTCAGAGTACCATCAAAATGGGTCAGAGTTTTAAAGTTGGAAAGTAATGTAGTCCTAAATTCATTGCAGTGCAATTATCTTTCATTATATTAGTCATTAGCAGTTTTAGGGGATTTTAAGTGCAAAGAACTTATTTTTTTGCCTCTTAATGCCAACATTTTCTCATTTCATTTATGTATATTTATGTATATTCGCTAGCCTCATAGCACAATTTGGCTAAATTTTGATATTATGCTACACTCTACAGCTGATTGACTGCATCATTGACTGCATCATAGCCTATAAAACCTTTAACTATGGCTTATATATATATATATATATATATATATGTGTATATATATATAGGGGTGCAACAATACATGTATCTGCATTGAATTGTTCAATACAGATGCATACCGAACCGTGAGCACTGTATCGTCGACCAAATTTTGTTGTCCTCTGATGATGCGCTCAGTGTTGAAAGCTCAGTTCTGCATTCGACTACTCCGCCGACCACATCATTATGTCTCATTGCTCTGAGTCTTGGTGCTGTTTACAGCACTGCGTTAAAAGAGCAGCGTGGCCCCTTTAAGAATGGTTAAGCTAGAGAGGAGGAGAGAGAAACGCACAGCACTTCAACTGGTTTGATGCACAGGCAGAGTGGGAGGGAGGGGAGGGGAGGGGGACATTGGAGCAGAGTTTGCTGTGAGAAACTGTCTGTTTAGCGGAGAATGTTTTGCTACAAGGTTTAGCAATAAACACCACACAGCTCTTCTAGTTACAGCAGAGTCTGTTTCTGCTTCACCACTGCAGGGTAAAGGGAAGGGCGTTAACCCGGAAGCTAGCTGCAGCTTCACCCAGGAGGAATCACCTTGTCTCCGCCTCCCACCCTCCTTTGGAGGCGGAAACAGGAGAGCAGCAGCTGTTTTCCCAGATAGTGGAGACAACAGAGCAGCATGGTTACTAAACCCTCAGAAATGTTGCTTCAGGAGCTGAAAGAAAGATGTAAAGACGAGGAAAATAACTGGTTCTTTTGTAGCTGAACGCTCATGTGAGTGCAGTGTTTAGTTCGCCCGGCATAGCAGCCACCCCATAAATCAGCCAGATCAGGGGCCTCGTTTATAAATATTTGCGTAGGAAAGATGACTACTGGTGGCATACGTAGGAAAAACAGGACATGCGGCGCAAAAAAACGTCCAGATTTAAAGGAGTACGCACGTACGTCCCACACCTGTTTCTGTTTATAAATCAGAATCTAAAGTCAGCTCACATGAGGGAGCGCCTTGCCCCGCCCATGTGGTGACTATAAAAGGTCAGGTGATAAATATTCATCATGTCATTTCCATGATGGCTCAGGAGGGGGAAAGAGTGAAGAAGCGGAATTTTTCGGAACATGAGATTAAGATCCTGACTGACCAAGTTGCAAAATGTAAAAAGGCTTATTTAGTGGCACGGCATGGACATCACCAATGCCAGAAAGGCAGAGGAGTGGCAGCAGGTGGCAGATGCTGTCAATGCCACTTCAGGCATTAAGATGACTGCAATATCTCATGGTGTTTCTAACTTTTAGACTTTTTGAGTTATTAAACATTTTATACAAGTTTAAATCCAGCCGTTTGATTTGAGACCAAATCAGACCAAATTCATTCCTCTCCCCATTGGCAAAAACTTCTAGTCCTGTGTACAAGTGTGCCTCTATGGCTTTACGGTAGTCACTCAGGACTACAGCACTGTAGGTTGCAGGTTCAAGTCTGTGTCAAGTGTTGCCAGTACTTGCAGAGGGACCGTCATGGCATGGTTCCTCCTAGAGCATCTTTGTAATGCCAGCCCGAAGCATTGCAGAGGTTCGAGGGCATGGCACGCAGCAGCCATGAACCAGTTCATGAGCCATCATCGTGAGCCATTCTGGTCTTCGAAAATCCGCTCACTCCGGAGTCTCCCATGCGCCACGTCCTCCAGCAGTGCCAGACAAGCCATTGTGCGTCTTTGCGCATTGAGGTGCCTTTTTGTATCCAACCATCACTCAGTTTTCGGAACAACTACAGGTGGAGAAATAGCTACCCTCCCTGATTGTAGCCTAACTGATGAGTACTTATGCATGGCAGCCATAATTTTAACTGTAATTATCATTACTGTAGAACTTAAGTTGTCTGGCACATTATGGCAGCCTACTTTACCGATTTATTATTTAGCTGCAAATGGATTTTATAATAGCCGATTTTACTTTTGTTTCACAATTACAGAACATATCTTAGTGGTTGAGATTCTTATTAATAACTCATATCTCCGTTTCTGTTGTAAATCCAGATTTTTTGTTGATTTGTTTTTGGTGAGTGTGTGAGCAGATGCGCAGGAGGATCATTATCAAATATGCCTAAGATATCTGACTTTACACAACAGTTGACTATACAGTTACATTACAGTTGACTATAATTGGCATACCCCGGTTTTTGTACGTGCGACAGCTTTATAAATGTGGCCCCAGGTTAGATCCTGATGTCTCCCTGACCCAGTTTGTCATCTACCTGCTGAACAATAAAGGACACTAAAGCCAACACGATGTTTAAAATATAACACAATGAAAAACACTAGGATATGGAACACACACGTTATACAAATAACATGTTACACATGTTTTATTATTTACCTTTGGAGATTATATTTTTTA
The DNA here is from genome assembly GCA_037177055.1 of Atherinosoma microstoma. Classification (NCBI taxonomy): domain Eukaryota; kingdom Metazoa; phylum Chordata; class Actinopteri; order Atheriniformes; family Atherinidae; genus Atherinosoma; species Atherinosoma microstoma. The sequence goes on from JBBBVU010000013.1 coordinate 28,980,395, forward strand.
AATTTCAATATTGATGATGTCACAATGACGTCACGACTAATCGCTTTTGTAAGGCCTGACTAGTCGATTTCAAAAATAACCTAAAATGCCCATCCCTAATTCAAAGCATTGCCTCTCAGAGCTGCATCTTTTGCAGATGACACAAAGTAAGCTGATCCCTCCTAAATTCAATTAAGAATCACAAACTTCCCGACGTGCATGTTTTTGGATTGTGAAAGGTTGCCAGAGTAAACGCCTGCATAGAAACCCCCAACTGGAATTTAAACCTGGAAACGTTATGCTATTAGGACACAGTGCCAACCACCTCCCCACTGTACAGCCCTTTCTTTAACTGCTTCTAGGATCCATATGTTAACTTGTTCAGTCACAGCTTCACAGATGTCTGAGGTGCCCTGATCTCATGACTAAAACCTCAACAAATTCTCTGATAGAGAATATAGTTGTGGCGCATCATAGATTAGCTGCCAGACAGAAATGATAGTAAGAATTCAGTCTAGGTGTAATATCTTACCATTAGATCCTAAAGCCGTACACTTGATCTGAGAGCAGCTGAGAGAAAATAGTGTAAATCCTGTAATGCAGATGAATTTAAAGCCTGTCAGTTCCTCATACCCTCTTTCACATCCAATCACAATTTCTACAATGATATCAGCACCACCACAGACATTTGAAGGAAATTATTTTACACCTTTAAAGCATAATATGATCCTTATATCACCTACTCCAGACAAATTCTAGTCACTTGACAACTGTGCCTATTTTTTATAGTAGTGCCAAGATAGAAAACCAGTCTAGGATTAAAGGCTCATCACCTTTTCTGGACAACCTTTTCTTCCTCCGTCAATGGTACATCACTTTCTTTATTCATGCCTTATGCAGCTCTACCACTGCCTGTCCAGGGAATCTTATTTTTACAAATCCATTTCAGGTTATATCTTCTACAGTTGAACCATTATCACGTATTTAATGCTTCTCCGTCTTCAGGCACAGTTCTGACTGCATTCAAAGAGAATCAGCTGAAAAGGTTTTTTCTCGAAGATCAGATTTCTTCTCAAGGAGCTTCTTCTGGAAGCTGGTCAATCAAACAGCTTTAAGCGGTCACTACACTAGAATGGCTCTGATGTCTGGAGCAGAGGCCCTGTACAGTGCAAATTGACATCAAATTGACTTTGGACAGGATGGCACCTACAAACAAAAAAGTTTAAAATCCAAGGCTACCCTGGATAAACTCCCAACTCTTACAACTAAAGAGAAAATGCTGGGTTGCAGAGAGAAGATGTAGAAAATATAAAGTCATAGTTCACCATCAAAGATCACCTCTTCACCTATGATAGAGCAGTAAAAGAAACCAGACCGACTTATTTTTCTAGACTCATCTCTAACAACAAACAATGATGCAAGATTCCTCTTTTCAACTGTTGACCAACTAATAAACCCCACCCCCATTAAGTCCCTAGCTCTGTTGAGACTTGGCAAGGTTGACAACATTCGATCAAACTTTACCCCTTCACAATGTATGCTTTTAATAGAGGAAACTTTGGAGAACTTTGTCCTGAATGATGCTGAGATGACAAATAAAACAAATTTAGAACTAAATACAACCACATGCATTTTAGAGCCCATCGACACTTTTTAAATCAGTTTGTGGCTACTTTATTGAGGAATTTCTGCACATCATAAAATGCTCTCTTCATACAGGAGTCTTTCCAGCAGCTCACAGCTACAGTATATCTGTAAATACACTGGTCTCGTTATCAAACACTTACTGTATATTAACACATTAACACCTGTTCTTACTACATCAGAAGCCTCAGACTGAAGACACTGTTTTTTTACCTGTTTGTGGCAGACGATGTGAAGGGTTTTCTGTTTAGCTGAGCAGCTCTTGTCCTCATTTCTTCTCTCCAATCAGCTTCAGGAGCTCCAGAGGAGTCTCCAGCTCAGAGCTGGCCCTTTTTCTGATGCTATTTCATTATTTCTACATACTGTAAAAGAATCAAGATTAATGTGATGTAGCATTGAAGTTACTTGGTAAAAGGACTTGAAATACTAGATGCTGCATATCCAACTAATAACATTGTAATAATCTGTTTATCTAAAATTAGTATGATTGTTACAACAAAGACACAAGTTCTACATCTTGGAATAAAAACATGATTGTTTGTTGTACAACAAATATTACGCCTCTCCACTCCTTTTACTTCCAGAACTGCCTTAATCCTTGGTGACATAGATTTAACAAGGCGTTAGAAACATTCCTTGGAGATTTTGCTCTATGTTGACATGATAGCATCACACAGTTGCTGCACAACCTGATGAGAAATATCCACCGCCACATCCCAAAGGTGAAATATTGGATTGAGATCCGGTGGCTGTGGAGGCCGTTGGAGTAGAACTCATTGTCATGTTCAAGAAACCATTTAGAGATGATTTGAGCTTTGTGACATGGTGCATTATCTTGCTGCAAGTAATCATCAGAAGATGATGCACTGTGGTCTAAAGGGATGGACATGGTCAGCAACAATAGGTAGGCTGTTGTGGTTAAACCATGCCAAATTGGTACAAAGGGGCCTAAAGTGGACCAAGAAAAAATCCCCCACACCATTACACCATCAGCAGCCTGAACTGTTAATCCAAGGCAGGATGGATCCATGCTTTCAGGATGTTTCCACCAAATTCTGAGCCCAGCATCTGAATGTGGAGCTGAAATGGAGACTCATCAGACCAGGCAACGTTTTTCCATCTTCTATTGTCCAGTTTTGGTGAGTGAAGAGTTTACCACTGGCCACTAGGGGTTAAGATAATGTTACAAATGGCTCGATTACGAGTCAGCCATATTGTTGTCACACATGTTCATGTCAAAGTGGCTGGATTAAGCTGTTCAACTTAATTCCTTTAAGTCTGCTCATTTATTATTATTACCGTCAAGCTTGGCTAAATTCCATCTCCAGGATTAAACATAAACTTTAATTTATGTTGCTATTTTTGTATCGTTGCAGGGCTCCTTCATCTTTGTCATTAAATATATGATTTGACATCAAGGAGTATGTTTATTCAGTGAGTCTGTGTGAATTGTAGCCTCAGTTTCCTGTTCTTAGCTGACAGGAGTGATACCCGGTGTGGTCTTCTGCTGCTGTAACCCATTTGCATTCCTTGGTTGGCAGAGTTGTGCACGAACGAGGTCAAAAGAAAACCTATATTGAACATGTTAGTTTTTCTGTGGACGTTGAGCTGAACCAACATATTTGCAAATAAAAAACTTGAACGTGAACTGGTTGAGGTTATGTGACGTCTCACAGCAGTTTCTGCCTAAAATTCCCTACAGCTACACCTTAGCACACCTGTGTATTTTAGCATAAATGGTAAATGGACAGTACTTGTAGCACTTTTCTTGTCATGTTGACCACAATACGTGCTTTGACACTACATGTCACATTCACACACACACTCATACAGCACTTGAAAGATACTAAGTGCTTTTCATCTTTCACACATATTCATACCCTGATAGAGACAACACTTCGACATGAGGAAGCATGGAATTGATCCACTGACTTTCCGGTTGGCAGACGACTGCTTATGAATATTTATGGGAATATTGTGTACTTTCTAGAAATTAAATCTAACATTTCTGTGCAAATTATGTCCTCCTGCACTAAAAAAGCAAGTTAGGATGTCAGCTTTGTCAACTTTTAATTTGAAAAGAAGTGGAGTTGAAGCGTCTGGCCAGCGTGAGAAGATCTATTTATAATATTTCTACATGCAGCATTTTTTGTCTCGCTGCAACATTTACAGAAGAAGTAAGCTGAAAATAGTTGTTTGATCAAAAAATACCTTCTGTTACACTGAAAAAGGTTATTCAGAAAAAGTAAAACAAAAAATACTGTAGAAACAATTTTTTTCATCTGTTTTGTGTGATAGAATTTTAGGCCTATCATAACTGATTTCATTTCATCAAGACACAACATACATACATACATACATACATACATACATACATACATACATATATATATATATACTAAACTTTGAACTAGTTAATGAGAAACATGAATTTGCACAACACTTCTGCTTGGAGCCAGTAGTTAATTAACTTCCTTTCTATCATCTCCAACCAGTCTGCCCATTCTCCTCTGACCTCTGACATCAACAAGACATTTTGGTCCAGACAAC
>JBBBVU010000013.1:29002495-29012555 GCA_037177055.1 Atherinosoma microstoma
AACCCTTTTGAATGTTCATCTGTCACCAACTACATCACGTGCCCCCATCACCATGACAACCAAATGAAACAACCTTATAACCAGTGACAATTATCCACAACAATGCATATGGCTCCTACATCCTGATTAGTAGATGACAGCCCCATCCAACTGAGCTACAGCCGCACATAATATTTCTGGATCTGACCGGAGGGGACAAAAAAAGGGTAGAAAGAGAACAGAGAAGAAAGGCAGAATAGACAGAAAAAAGAGAAGATAAAGATACGCCAGATAGAAAACAATGGCCCTTCAATCCAACCATAGACACTAGATAACCTGCTACACCTATAAAAAGACACAACAAGGAACCTCCCACGTCCCTGCAGGAACACAAAGTCGACAACCATCATGAGCACTAATAAGAGATGAACAAGCTAAAAGAAATAATGTATCTCAACTAAAACCAGAGTATCAGAAACACACACACAAAGAAAACTAACTGAAAGTATGTTAGTAAATAAACCTACAAGACAACACCGTGACTGTCAGCATGAAGACTATACGGCGTGAAGAGGGTTAAAAAAAAGAGTGATCATGCAGATGTGACCGCGCCTGCACAAAGGTCAGAGGCCGGCCAGGGGGATCCGAGACCCGGCCAAATCAGCAGCCACCCCGGAGCACGGACCCCAGCCATCACACCACAAACACAACCATACTTTGGGCCCCCCAAACGGCCACCAACCGTGGGTCAGTCCCCACCCCAATGTTCCAGCTGCGCACCCTGGGAACCAGGGCCCCTCCCACCCATCCACATCCACCCACCTCCTCCTTACACCCACGCACTCAACAACATCCACACTCCCTCCTTCCCTTCCACCCACCCATCCCCTTACCGCTCCCTCCAACCCATAACCCCTCACCCACAGCCTCCCCTGCACGTCCCAGCCAAAAGTGTCTGCGCCATCCACCCTAACCTTCAACCCATCTCCTCCCACCACTACCCCTCCCGTCTCCCACCTTACACAAACAAAAATTTTAACGATATATATTACATCTTTCTGTCACTGATCTTTCATTTTATTACACACTGTTCCTTTAAGTTGGAATTTAAAAAAAAGACTATTTGAAAACTATAGTAAGAATAAAAGAGTACAATTACAGATTTCTGAGATTGGAATTGAAATTAAAAGTATCAAACAAATTTTCTGCTGTAATAACACATGATAAAATGATCTGAATATCACATATTAAACATCTACATACTAAGGCAGGGATCACCAACTCCTGACCTTGTGGGTCACTGGGTTCTAGATGACCTGTTGGTTTTAGATGTTTCCCCTGCTTCAACACACCTGATTCAAATTAATGGGTCATCCGCTGGATGAGGTGGAACTTCACAACAAGAAGCTTTTCAGTTTGAATCTGGTATGTTGCTACAGAGAAACATCTAAAACGTGTAGGAAACTGGCCCAAAAGGTCTGCAGTTGGTTATCCTGTACTAAATTATCAAGATGTATCTCAGTATAACACGAAGCAAAACAAGTTTCACTCCATATTTTCAACTCTTCCTGTTGGAGAAACAAGTACAAAAGTTCATTACATTTAATAATCATTCTCCAAAAAAGAGCAATAGGTATCATTAGTAATGTCAGATATCTAGAGGACACTAACTTGATATTTTTGCTGTCCGAATTAATAATAAAAGAATAAAATTTACCCATTTACACAGGTGTAATATCAGACAGCACAATCAATGTTCAGGGTTAGAAATAATACATTACCAAGAAACATTTAGAAACTGTAAATGATCAAGAGGGGAAGGTAAATTAAGAGGAAATGATTTTGCATTTCAATCTGTGGAGAAAAACTATGGAACAGTCTCAATATAAAGATCAAGCAAAAAAATAAAAGTTAGAAGATACTATTCTTAAGAGGTTATAAGGATTGAAAAGCAAATGTCTGTATGCGTATGATATGCGCATAAATCTATATGTATCTGTTTACATATGTGTATGTTTGGATTTCTGCAAGTGTGCTTGTGTACATGTTTACATCCACAGATATAGCTAGAGAATATAAAACTAGCCAAATGTCTATTTGAAAGGGGTCTGGATCAAATAAGTTATACTTCCTCCTGCTTATTTTGGGTGTGTTAAATCTTTATAATTTATCATGACAAATACACATTATTTTCTTTCTTTCTCCCTCTCTCTCTCTCTCTCTTTCTTCAAATTTGATACAAACAAAACTCAAATCTTCGTTTTTAATTGTATAAAACACAAAAAGATACACCAAATTCTTCATCACCAGATCCCCTTGCGATATACGAGTAGCATGTAGCATTATGAAATGATCGGAAAAAGCCTATCATATGGGCATGTAACAAAAAAACTTCAAGCAGACCAGACAAACAAGCAGATGTCTGTGTCATCACATCAGCGAGCTTGCAGCCAAAGAGTAGCAAAATAAATAAATAAATAAACAAATCACAAAATCAAACAGTATCTTGACTCTGGAAAGAAAGCTGAGACATGTTAGATTACTCAGAGCAAGATACAGCCCTTGTAGCTGTGAAGATATCCTCCATTTATTTTGGGAATGTCATTTCAGACAGGAGGCAGAAAAAAAGGCCTCATAATGAAGAGCTTAAAGTATCATAAAGAATTTCCAAAATTTAACTTAGCCATTTTGGAGCTGGGAGGCTTCATTATAGATACTTCCTATTGTCAGCAACATAAAGTTTGAGCAGAGATGTCCAAAGTTTTGCATGCTGCTACATATGCACTTGCAGTGACCATATACTGCCATAAAATTTCAATCTGAACACTCTTAGCTCCATCTATGCTTGAGACGGATTCTTAATAGAGCAGTAGATATGTCGGCACATCTTCACTTGCACTAGAGTCTAAATCAAACCCTTCAACCTCACCTTACCACCACAACTGAAAATAGAGTTGTATCATCTAGTGTTTGTCCTCTTTTGTGCCTCTTACTGAAAATCCTAATATAAGGAAAGTAGACTTGTAGGCAGCAGCCTCCATTTTATGTTATCATTCACAAACCTCTGCAGGGAGGAAATTGTCATGGGTTACAGCACTTGACAAATAAATTTAAAACAAATTCACTATGGATCCACAAAACATGGCAAGACGGGAGCTTGGGACCCCTGATGAGTAAATCTGTTAAATCTCATTGAATGGGCTTTACATGCAAATTTTCAGGGCATGGATGTGTGAACATGAGGGGTCAAGCCTACATACAATATCCCCACTGAAGCAACGTCTGCATGATATAGGCTTCTGGTGAAATGGTTCCTTTTTATCCCAATGCAAACTTCCATGTAGCACAAAAATTAGATGCAGAGGCTGAGCAAACAAAATAAACATGATGGAGAAAATACACACACTGATGAAACTCAGCATTTTGCATGTTTGTTGACTGCATGTAGCATTTTTTTACGTTCGTGACTTACACATCTGTGTCATATTTGGTCTTCACTTCTTTCTGCAAACTGTAAAATGGTAAACACAGATAAAATCTTAATGCTGCCATGCTTCAAAGGACACAGCCAAAATTGCTGCGGTACCAACTAATTCATGTTCTTTTTTTTTAACGTACCATGATCTTCAAGAGTGATCAAGTCCTTTTTTTTAGGTGGATGAAAGGCAGCAGATAAAAGAAAGAAATCTGACCTATCACAGCTTCCTGGGTGGGGCTCTTGACTGTGGATCCATTTTCACCATCAGCTCTTCGGTTCACCATCTTGCATTTTTGTAAAAAGACATGAAAATAAGTTACAATCATCTTCTTTCATATCTGCATTGTAATGGTTCAGTTATTTGGTTCTTTATTTTTATCCATGGTGCTTTATAATACTGTATACAAGACTAGTTCTTGTATGATCCATCTTACAATAAACATCCAACCTTTTCTATAAAAATGAAGATAAAATATTAATTTTAGCCTCTGTTCACTGACATCTTGCTGTCAGCACCTTATCTTGTAAATTACTTCTCCCCGTGAATGTACTTTGAGATTTAAAACACCAGTCTGATGGGATCTGTGGGAAGGTAGTCCAATCCTTAAATACCCAAGCATTCAACTTGCAGGGTCCAAAGAATCCATCTCTAACATACTGGTAGCAGGCACTAAAGGCAATCCACATTCTGACTAGTCAGAGGTTTTTCTGGTAGAATAAAAAGAACCTCCTCAGATGAGTTGCTACAATGTTATGGCTTATCAGTGCAAATGTTATTCCGCTGAATATTCAAAAGGGATGTTGTTGTTTTTTTATTAGTCTCAGAAACACTTTTTGAATGGCTGATCCTAGATAGATGCCTGAATAAATTTGCTCCAAAGGTAACATTCAAAATCTCAAAAAAGTTTGGAAACACCATTTCAGTTCATTATTTCTCCCCTTTAACAATACCAACTGGTGTTGTATTATAAATGGTTGGAAAGCCTGATTAGTCACTTTTACAACCAGGAAAACCATGTGAGAATAGTGCAATTGCGGAATGAGCAACACAGCTAAATATGTGAGTAATACTGCCCAAAAATGTGCTAAAATCCCCTTTCATATTCTCCTGTTGGTATTTACTCTTGTTTTGAACTTCAATTACTACCAGGTGTGTTCTACTTGACACCTGATTGGCACCTAACTGACAGCAATACTGTGGATAGGTCCTGCAACTTTGGAGAGAGTGTGAGGGCAGTGTGATGGTGTGGGGCAGAGATTCAGGAGCCAGTGGTGATCCCATGTCTCCAGAATCTGAGACCTAACTCCATCTTCCAGGATGAAAAGACTCTCCTCCACAGAGCCCTGATCATTCATCACAGAGAACCTCCAGGATTTGAGAGTGGAGAAGATTAAATGACCTGCAGTGAATCCAGACCTCAACCCCAATAAACACTTGTAGTGGCCGATGCAACCAGGCTGGTTGACTTCAACAACTTCTGGTTGAGGAATGGAATGCCATTCCACAACTAAATGTGATTAGACTGGTGACTAGCATGATGAGGAGGTACCAAGCTGTTGCGTCTGCATAAGGATCTTCCACATGATACTGAAGTCCCCGACTGTGGAAAATTAATGAAGTGTAAAAATGGCCAATATGTGTTGTTTTTTCCTTTTTACTGTGGAAATTATCCAGTCCACCAAGAAACTCAGAATACCATACCTGTTGGTATGTGAATACCAACAGGAGAATATGAAAGGGGATTTTGGTATGTTTTTTCAGGGCACTACCAAAATGTTTAGCTGTGTTTCTCATTAGCCCCATCCTTACAAGTTATACCTCACTGTAAAGGTGACTAATCAGGCTTTCCATCAGTGTAGAATACAACACCAACTATAATTAAAGGGGAGAAATAATAGACCAAAATAATGTTTCCAAACTTGTTTTTGAGAAATGTATATATGTGATGGCCCAAATCGGACTTGATAATTAAAAGAGCAATGGCAGAAGGATAGTTGAAATTCCCTTAGGATGTACCCAGAAACATCCAGAAACATCCAGAAACAATCTGTAGTGGCTGGGCACATAAATAAATAAATAAGCCACGGTGATACCTGAAGCAACACATTCCTACGAACACTGATGTTTTCTTTATTTTTATTTCAAATTTTAGATTTAAAAGGTACTAAGTACCACACAGCGCGATTTAATTATTTAAACTAAATTAAGTTTAAAACTTTTTTACTTCCTAACTACATAAAAAAAACACACCCAAAAACAAAACGTCCTGATATCAATGAAATCCTTTACCTTTGGGTCCCCTATGACGTTACTGTGTCCTTGTATGTCACTAAGGGACATTCCAGGGCAGGGCATTGAGATGCATGCCCGCACTGCATCATGAGACTCTCTTCTCCCCACAGAGCTGAAAGAAAACAGTTTGTCAACAACAACACTAAAATCCTGTGATAGTGACTCAAGAAGCTCAGTTTCTCAGCTGATAAATTACTCTATTGAAAAGTGGCAACGACCCTCTGTATAAAATGTGCCTGAGCACACCTCAGGGCTTAAGAGATTGAAAAATCTTTCTAAAAGAAGTTGATAAGTGTTACCTGCAAAAGGAAATCTATATATAAATCCATTGAATCAAGCAGTAGTTATTGCTTTGAGTGCACAGAATTAAAAGAATACTGTATTTCTTACCAGTCTTTTCCATCACTTTTTCTTCTGTCTCTCTTTTTGTCAGACTTTGTATTCTTTCCTCCCAGAAGTGATGTTATCTTTTGTTCCCGTTTATCTTCCTTGACTTTTGGAGGATCTGTCTTTTTGCTGCTTGGAGCAGGAAGCTTACTCTTACGAAATCCGAACCAATTAGCTAGGCTTGAACCCGACTTTTGCTTCACTTCAATAGTTCTCTCCTGTTCCTGAGACTTGTGCAAGTTCTCCTCAATTCCAAGCATGACTTTCTCTTCAATTGTGGTTATAGTGCTTTGTCTCTCTGGTTCTTCAGAAACTGGCTCTCCAAAAGCACTGGAAAATTGTTGCTCAATCTGGAGCCGCCTCGCCTGCTCTCGTTGGAGTTTAAGACTTTGAAGCCTTTCGCTGGAGGACCCCAAATGTGAGGGAACAGCCAGTCCCTCTTCAATCAAGAAGTTGTTTAAAAGGGATCGATTCATTGGACAATGATAGCTACTGGAGCAACTCATACTACCAGGAAGAACATCACCAAGAGAATTCAAAGAACTCCCCGAGTGTGTTTTGATCTGGGTTCTGACCTTCCCAGATCTGTTGAAGCTTGGTCTGTCCATATAGCGTGCGCCAAAGCTTTGGCTACGAGCCTTGGCTCCATTCATGCCCAATACTGGTTTGAGAAGAGGTCTGGTCGACACAGACACAGACCGCTTAAACAGCCAGCCTTCCTCATCAAATCCCCAATCCAACAACACACCGCTGTCTGATGCAACAGGCTGGACCGGCTCAGAGTCCAGGGAGCTACAGCGGGTCTCAATCTTTCTGCGGGCGTTGTCCTGTGCACCACATTCATGTGTCATCTGATGATCACATGTAAAAGTCTGAAAGGTCTGGGCACTTTTTGCATCATCTTTGTTTTGTCTTCCAAAAATGAGGAAAGTGCTTCTGTCCTGTTCAGTAATTGCTTCATGAGATTTAGCACTGACAGGAAGTGTCCTTTTTATAGCTCTTGAGGTGGAAGTCTGGGGATTATTGGCAATGCCACGATAGTAAACATTAGAATATGCCGTTGGCAAGACTTCTGAAAGCTTTGGCTCACTGACACTCTGTTGGGATCTTTGCAGGATGTTCTGACCTGACAGCACAGAAAGTGCTGCTGTTTCATCAAGGCATGTCGCAGTTCTGTCCGAAGACAACTGGAATGATTCAGAGGATTCATGAATAGGATCAGGTGGTATCTTCGATGAGTGGGCATGGTAGATTTTGGCAGGGATATCTTTACCTTCTGCACCCATTTGGGGGGCTATGTGTTGATGCTCTTTTATGATGTTGGATTGATTAGTTTGTAAGACAGAAAAAAATTCATTTGATTGGGTCTTGGTCAAAGCTGATGCTGGTTTCCCAGAGTCAGAGCCTTGAGCCTGATTAGCTGATTTTTGTTCTTTGTGTAAGCTGTCAGACTGGGGTCTCAGGAGGAGAGAAGTAGTTCGACCTGGAGGTAGTGGTGGAGATGGGGACCTTTGTTCGGATTGGGCATTATCACAGTGTTGATCTTGGCGTCGCTGTTTTCTTGGTGAGCAGGGTAAGTTGTCATAGATGCTCTCCTCCACAGAGTCACTGCTTGACAGTCGAGAGATTTGTAAGGAGGATTTTGTTGGACTCTTTGAGGATTCTTTAATGCCTGGAGACTTGAGTATCTTTGAAAGTTTCACAGGGGATGCAAGAGGAGACAGCTGTTGAACACTCTCAAGAGACTTGGAACCTATTGTAACTGCAACATCATCATCTTTCTCAGCTTTAGATGTCATGCCCTTGCTTGAACCATATGTTTTATTTAGGTTTGTATTTGTCCTTTTGCTAGGAATACTGTGCCCTGAGGGGTTTGGGCTTGGCTGCCCTTTGGACCTTTGGCCTTTAATGAGCTTTTGGTGTAGAGGTGAATGTATTTGCTTCGGTTGTTCTTGTCCTCCGTCTGCACTCTTGCTGCGCAGTATAAAAGCTTTTCTTGCTGAGTCACATAGTTGAGGTTTTGGTTTCCTCTGTGGAGATTCTGACATGGCATGATCTTTACTATCACTGCCAGCTTGACTTACGTGGTTTCTGCTGTGAGGAACCTCCATTGAAGAGCTGCGTTGTCTGGCATCATTCATACAACTCAGAGCTCTTGTTGCAGTATGCTGAAGAGATGAACTCGTGTTATTTGGCCCTTGCTCAATTCGTCTGATGGCAATTCTGCCCTGTTGTCTTTTGTTGTAATCAAGTCTGGATTTGCGGTCCGTAGATCGTTCCTGATTATTGTTTTTGTCACTGAACTTTAAGCTTGAGACTTTGTGCTTTTCCTGCGTGTCTTTGTTTATTTCTTCTAGGTGTATAAGGCTATCAGTTGGGCTCACCCCAGGTTTAACAGTAGGGCCCTCCAAAAATAAGAAATTGTCTGAGTCAGGTGAAGGGAAAAGACCAGAATTTCCTGAAAGGTTTGTAGAGTCCTTGTCAGCATTTTTCTCATCATCCTCGATAACATCCAGTTTTTCCAAACAAAGATGCTCCTTTACTGGTTGCTCACTGGATTCCCTATCACCTAATTTAGGTGATTCATCATCTGGATCATCAGAGTCTGGGGTGGCAACCACCTCTTCCGTCTTGAATTGTTTACTTGTAGGGGCTATCTGCTTGCTAGCAGTTTGTTTTACACCAAAAGAATATATGCCCTCATTTGAGGTCATACAGTCATTGCAGTGTGATACAGATGCAAGTGAGGATGCCTCCTTTGAGTTGTGCATTTGAAGACGCTTTAAGCCTTTTAAAATGTGGCCCTCCTTCCATCCCAGGTCTGTTTGCTCAATGGGCACAGAATGATTGCTGGAAACAGAGCCTGTGCTCATCCTTTTGTCTCGGCTTGTGGCACACTGTTTATGATAACAAGAGACATTTACAATTATTGAAATAGCATTTCTACAATATGTCTATAATCCATTGTCAAACAAAATGAAGCTGAATAAAAGACATATGAAACCTACCTGTTTGGAGAAACCACGTCCCTCTGCCCAAGTGTGGGAGCCACTGGAAAATTCACTGCAAGCACTGGATAGAGACAGCTCACTGCCACTGCCGCTTCCACTGCTGCGTGGGCATGTTAGGCTCAGTAGGCTGGGCCACCTTCCAGCAGGAATACCTGCTTTTCCATTTCTTTGGACGTCCTGAAAAAGATTTAGTTTTGCAATCAATTTATGGGAATTACTTCTGATTATACAATAGTACAAACAACAGTTCAAAAATCATTGACTGACATTACGCTGTCTATATGAAACGTACTTAAAGATCATACAATTTATTATTGATTACAGACAAGAATTGTTATCATGGCTTGTATTCGCTCGAGCAAACTTGATGTTTGTTCATCATCTTCTTAACATTATAATCAATGGTTTCCCTTTGAGGTCTGGAGCATATACACAGCCTATGAGAATACCTCATAGCTCTCCATTTGTCACTGTCAAAGATCTCAAAGAATCAATATGGCGTGTACAAAGCTGTCTCTATCCATTCAAAGCTCATAGAGAAATGGAATGACAGTTTTCACTCCTTGTTAGATGCCTCCTGTCCCCAAATGCAGGTTTACAATGATCGCTTAGAAGCTATGGAGGACCAGTAGAGGGATGGAAAAAGCAATACAGCATATTCATGATGATTGATTAATTGTGAAATAAAAACATAGATTACTTAATATAATTTCAAATTCAACAATTAATTCATATAAAAACAAAGCAAATTGCATATTTGAAATGGGATTATTAAAGTGGAATTACATATTGTATTTATTAATTCATTATTAAATCCTGTGATTTGAAAAAAATGTCAAATCCTTTTTCTAAAAGCAGAATTAAATGACACAATTCATAAACTTGGTAAGAAATACCTTTCCATATCATACA
>JBBBVU010000013.1:29069292-29079793 GCA_037177055.1 Atherinosoma microstoma
CACACACACACACACACACACACACACACACACACACACACACACACACACACACACACACACACACACGCGCACACGCACGCACCATAAAAAGGGAAAAAAGGGAAGGTTTAGTTTAGGCTTGAGTGGCAAAGTGTCTCTTAAATGGATGCTGATTCAGTGATGTGCAGTGGGAAGTGCACTTAATCAAGGAAATGGTGGCCATGTGACAATCGTAAGAGTCACATAACCAGTGAGGCTGTGTGGGATGGGAGGTGGGAGGGTGTTTTCTTTCTTTCATTTTTCGTTTTTTTTATTTTTAGTTAAACATGAAATTTGCTCATTTTATGTCTTTGATTTCCTGGGAAGTAAAGTGTTTGCTAAACTGAGGATCAATTAAGCAAGTCAAATTTAATTTTATATGGTAGACATGCAACTTTGCTTGAGATTCTAAAAATGTGCATACATACGTGTGTGCGTGGAGAGTAGTATACCTCTGGGCTAATGCTGTGACCTAGATTAGGCCTTGATGCACCCAAGCCTGGCAGGCTGAGTGTATGGGAGTGTATGTGTGCCAGCTATAGAGTAAAATGTGTATGCATGTGCGTCAGGATGCAGAAGAGAGAAGGAGGGAGAGTCGTGTACAATGTACCCATGAAATGAAGCTAAATGGGTGCATTGCTAAGAGCCTCAGCTGGATGACATACAAAGAGGCGAATGTTCACGCAGAAAGGGAGCTTATCCAAAGAGGTGCACACATAAACACACAGATGAATTTTGCAGTTTCTACCTCAAAGGTAATGTAACGTCAAATGCACAACAGAATGAGAGGAAAGCGAGCTCAGCCACTGATGTCAAAGCACCAATCACAGGAACATTTTCAGATTCTACACGAGTGTGTGCGTGAAGCTTAACAGATTAGCGTCCATGATGTAGGTAGATTAGGACATCAGTGACTTTAAAATTTCACTTCCATATGGTATAAAATTAGCATCATCTAAAAAATGATGTATTTGCTGTTAATCCATCTATCTTACAGTTATTACCAAATTACTCAAATCCATACCCTTAAACTGCTTAAATGTGGAGCTATTTAATGCATTATACTGGCCTTTATGGAAGAAATGAGTGGAATTATCTCGCCCCAGTTAATTCTTGACCTGGACTCTGGCCGAATTCAACAACCTGTCATTAAATGGTTAATCCTGTGTATCATAAGCTTACAGCACCCCGTGTAGAAAGTTAGTCTGACTGGAGCATGTTCAAGGAAATGCTTCCAAAGTGCAGAGTGTCTCTGTGAGGTACAACACATGAAGTTGGGATAAAAATAGCTGCTCCTCACACAGATGGTGACTCTCCCACAGAGTCGTGCAAGCTAAGGCTGATAGTGGAAAACGATGGGAAAAATCTCATCAGTAAACACAAGTGTCCCATTTGTTCCAAAACAGGAAATGACACACATATCGTCCATAGGAAAAGGCGCCGTAGCTGCTTCAGCTTTTTAGGATGATATATTGTAAATGTTACATCAGAAAGACACTGAGCAGAAATGTGTTTAACAACATTTGTGGAAATACAGATTTGTCCTCAAATTTACAATCAAACAAGGAGAATATTTTATTGTTATAATAATTTATTTAACATATTTTTAGTACAAAAGGTTATCACTTTAGAAAATCACATTGCATTAAGTAATCCACATGAATGTTTTAACAATGACGTTAAGGATCTAATGTCAAGAGATATTAATCTGAGAAGAAGTTGATCAATCAACATAAATGTTTGAATTAAGTACAAATTTGAAGTTTAAAGTTTGGCTTCTAATTTTATTTACTTGTTAACTTAATACTCAATGAACCACATTTACCAACAAATTTGTTCTTAAGTCCTACTTTTGAACTTTTACAAAGATTGTGGCATTCACTATCATGGTGGTGTGGTGGTTAGCACAGGTCGGCTGTGGAGGGTTCAAACAGAGGCTTTTCTGTGTAGAGTCTGCATGTTCTCCCTGTGTATGCGTGGGTTCTTTCTGGCTACTCCGGCTTTCTCCCACAGTCCGAAGACATGCATGTTAAGGTTAATTGGTCACTCTAAATTCTCCCTAAGAGTGAGTGTGAGTGGTTGTTTGTCTCTCTGTGTTGGCCTTGCATTACACTGGTGACCTGTCCAGGGTGTACCTTGCCTCTCGCTTGCTAATTGCTTGGTTCTCTCTGCCCTCTCCCCCTGGGGCTTGGTTTCTTTTTGGCTTGGTTGACAACACTTGCACTCACCTTCTACTCATCCATCTTTACATTACTGATTTTACTGACCATCCACACTCAATTTGACTGCTGTCATATTATTTTTGATTTAATTAATTTATATTAATCGGCTTTTGATGTCCATTCCCGTTTTTGTCAAAACCCATGAGCCAGGCTGTGACACCCTGCATTAGAATAAGCAGTATAGAAAATGTATGGTTTATGATAATTGGACTATGATAAATTGGACAGCTTCTTGAAATAAAATCTTCATTGTGAACTGGTGAACAATTGAAGCTGAACTGACTGACATAAAATTAATAGCTTGTTCCTTTCATTTGTTCCTCAGAACATTCACTGTCTGCCCACAAGTCCCCTTTCCGCTATCTTTACATCTGTTTACAGTTGCTGCAGTTTAGGGTTGGCATTTTTCTCTGTTGCTGTCACACTTTGTGTCTCTCCATCTGTTATTTTTTCTTTTTTCCTTTATTCAATCCACTTTTGGAGCATATTATAAATAGCCAAGCAAGCATTAGATGCCTAATGCAGCATCAATAAGTTGGTGACAGTTTCCATCCTTAAGCAAAAGAAAAGCTGGCAACACTGAGCGGGCCTTAACAGCCTATGTTGGTAAACTATACTAGCTGCAGATTAAAAATTAGCAAGCTGTAAAATTAATAATACCGCCTTAAGAGACCTATCCAGTATAAATCCCCAGTATAAATTGCCAGTATAAATTCTTTGTCGTCTGTTTTTTTGTGGCAGAGTATAATAAACATTAATTTTATAAGATCGTTAAATCAAAGATTTTGACTTCTATTTGTCTTGGCGAGGATTCATGTTCACATACGGATTCTGTGCTGTTCTTTCCAGAACTCACTGATCCCTTGAGACAGTGCACACTCTGCTAAGCCCCTGCACTCGTGGGGGGTAAACCCCACCAGAGCTGTGTCCTTCATGCCCACCCCCTGCGTCTCTGCTAGCTCTGCAACCCTGGCTGTGATGAAGGAAGCTGGAGCGTGACAATATTGCTGACCGTCGATGCTGAAAGATGGCCAAGGTTCACCTGCCAGGTTACTGGGTGGGTCCCCCTTCATGCTCTCCACATTGCATGCAATTTCAACGGCCCCATCATGTGGCAAGGCCAACACCTGAACTCCAGGAAGGCCCCCGGGGGTGGACTCTCTGATTGCTTTGGCAATCCTGCGTCCTAAGGTGATGTCCTGGGTGTCAATGGTGACGTTGCAGTTCATGACGTATGGACTGGCACCAACACCTGTAAATGAGTTGTATTAGTTTCTGAACAGCACCGGGCATTTGGTCAAAGAGAAAAAAACTAAATTTATCAGATGTTTTTATGGAAAAGATCCAGAAATCCGGTTCAAACACATGATTGGTGCACATTAAAGTAAATCTACTGAGGCTGTTATGAAGCTGACACAAACTTATTAAATAAAATCTGGGGTTAGTTGACTTCTGCTTTGAGATTCCCAGCAAATGTATCTTCCTACAAAGTGAGACATTAGCTTCATCTTACAAGACTATTAGTTAAATGGATGTTTCCAATTTTAGGTCCAAATCCGTCAACAGGAAGCCAATGACGGATTAGTTTAAGTAACAAATAAAACTAAAATTAAACAAGTGGCTTTTATTTTTTCTGTGTTACATTTATCTTGTGTTGTTTCTCTCTCTATTTAGATCACTGATAACAATATCAGACAGGTTTGATCTTTAGTTTCCTTAACCATTTACTTGAAAAAGTTAAATTTCAAGTACTAAACATTTCTAATCATTTTATGCTGAAAGCCCATCTCCATGAAATATCTGTAATGTAGCCTGACCTTTGATGATTGGCAAGGAGAACTCCATGTGGTTCTATGATTAGGAGGGGGCATTTTGTATGTCTTATGAAGTGATCAAATATGGTCATTCGCCCAATAAAGGGTTAAAGGGAAACTACTGAAGAAGGCTGTTCCACATTATTTAGACGGCCCCAGTTTCCATGCAGTCTGGGGAAGAAAACTATCTTTCTTCAGAAATGTGAAAGAGTGCATTGCCTTGAGAAAAGAAAGAAAACAAATATAGATGGAGTTATGGATTGTTGGTGGATGGCCACCATCGTCAGGAGTGGTGGAGTGATGATTTGGGCTGGAATAATGGGGAGTGAGATGGTGGAATCCTTTAGGGTGGCCCCTGTTAAATCCGTTCGGTTTCTAACAGACCAGTTCTTGCCATGGTATAAAAAGGAAGAAGAGTTCCTTCTTCAGTAAAGACATGCTGCAGAAATACCAGCAGAATCCTTGACTGCTATGGTTATAAGGTTAATGAAGTCATCCCCTGACTTCAACCCTACTGAAAACCTCTTGAGCACCATTAAAGAATTATCTATGAAGATGGGGGCAGTAGACCTCCAGCAACTTTGGGAAGAAATTCTGGTTTCCTCAATGAGATCCAGATAGAAACTATCCATGAACTTCCAGGTTTAATGACGAGAGAGCTGTTAAAGTGATATCAGAGAAGGAATGCAAGTTAATATGGAACTGGATCTGGAAAAATGTTTGTTTTTAGAAAAATTATCTGCATAATTTAAACAATGCAACAGGTGGACATTTCCAGTTCTTTACAACCTAGGTAAGGTTTAAAACTGTTCTTCAGAATAATCTGAAAGACTAAAAATGCTGTTTTCATCTTTGGTAGTTTTGTTAAACAAAATCCATTTATTACATAACCTAATATAACCTTTGATTAAAAATCTGATTTGCTGTTTTTCACATTGATTATTTGGGAGAAATAAACAAAATAAATGAATATGTAGAATAAAGTTTAACACAGCATACTTCTTGAATGCTGATTCTGTCCATTTCCTGTTAGAGTAATATAACATATCTTCACTGTAAGTATCTAACCCTCCGAAAGGCCTCCAACGTGCCTGCTGAGGGGCTAGGGTGCCACCAAAACTTGTCCCCATAAGAAAAGGGGCACCACCCTCCCAGTAAAACAAAGAAGCAGGGTCAAGGATGAGAAGGGGCCAAAGTCCCCTGCACTGTGTGATTAGGCCAAAGACACATTTCAACTTTACTTTCACACTCAAAGATTTAGCATCAGATAATGATTTTCTAATAATGATTTACTTGTAATGAATCTAATAGTTCATTTGACTATCGTGTTGATATTTGACCGTCTTGTTTTAACCACCAGATAGTAATGAACAGCGCCATCCTATAGGGGGGAAAGAGGATGACAATTCTAAGGGCCCTTAGGCCATTAGGGCCCACACACACCCCAAGTTCTATGATTAAATTTTTATAGATAGACATAACTAATATATATTAATACTAATGCATCTGAGCAAAAACAAAGCCACAAAGTCAAGTAATATTTTAGTTTTAATAATTTCATAAACCTCTTCTTCTCATAAAAACGGTTTGGTTCACAGTTCGTTCTTCATGGGAATATGTGTGCGTGAGAGCGAACTCCCGCATTTTAGGGGGGTTAGGTTATCCGGACACCACAAAAGTCTTGAGAGGGAAGTCAGGAATAGGAGCAGCAGAGCAGGGGCCCAAAATATTAGACATTTAATCTCCAAGAATGGTGAGAGTAAAACTATAGAGGGCTGAAACGATTCCTTGTTCATTCATTGACTTTAACCACTAACCTTAGATGGGTCACGGAGGCTGGAGCCTACATTAGCTGTCATTGGATTAGAGGTGGGGTACACTCTAGACAAGTCGCCAGTTCATTGTAGGGCAAAGATTCCTACTGTAGCTAACTGAACGTTACTAATTTGGAGGCCAACTACAGTGAACTGTGTTTCACACTCAGCGCGACTGGAACAAGAAGATAGACGATTGAATGACACAGGTCTGGTGAGGACTGAAAAGGTCTACTGTGAAATTGAACAACAAATTGTGAAATTGTGCTGCCACAACAGCACAAAGTGGCAATTTACCAAGTTGTTCTTCAATCACCAAGAAAACAAAAGAAAAATGCATCACTGATTCCGGTTAGTGATGCTCAGATCAAGCTTCATGAAGCATTGAAGCTTTCCAGCTAATTGGGCCAGAAAATGGTTCATTTTCTTGAAGCCACATGTATACACAGAGCCTCCTGCTGGACAAGATGTACAGCAGGCAGCTTTGATCTCAACCATGTAATTTGTGCCAGAAACGGCTGTGTGACAGGACAAAAAAAAGGGGGCTTATATTTCACTTCTATCAATCTAGGTTTTTCCCCCAGTGACAATATTATGACTATTCTGTATCAAATACATGACATTAGATGAGATATTTCATTGATCATTAAACAGATATTTATATATTTATATATATTTTTGTGATGAACTATCATATAATAATGGCAGCAGGTGTAATACTGGTGTCCTGTGTCACTTCTGGAAAATAGCATTGTTTTAAGCAGGCAGAGGACAATGAATGTGCTTGTGTAACCATCACAATAATGAACTACTGTTCATTATTGTGCTGGGGCGGTTTTATTCATTTTCACTAAGAAACAATCATTTTCAATTTTTGGGGGGTTTAGTCTTTCTTTTTAGGAAACAACTGAGAAGTTGTTTTTGAAAAAACACCCCTTCACATGGCACAGATGAGGCTTGCAGCAAGATCTGAACCACTTTCAGAACCACTCACATGGTACAGGCAGCAAGGCTTCAGATGTAACCAGTGACCTCACTCCTCCGAAATGATACAAGCCTCAGTACAAGCTTCATGAAATTACCTCCTAGATTACGCGATACACGTTCCAAAGCAAAGGCACAGCATGTCCTATGACAAGCTTTGGTACAAAGTGTGTCACTATGTAATCTGATGGTAATTGAAAACATATATAACAAACATGCAGAGACAAACATAACAATTGGCAAAAAGTTCTGTGTGGAACCAGTTCAAGAAAATAAAAAAGAGGTTCAGTTCAACCTCTGCAGGTAAAGCTAGCAAATCACAAGTACATGACTATGAACACTCATCAGAGAGTAAAGCATCCAATACAAGGTCCATCCACCAATCAGCAGTCAGTAGCTAGCTTTGTCACCTGATGAAGTAAAGTTGATGTTAGATGTGAAGAATAAATAGTAGACCTCATCTCAAAGATGATGCGTTTGATATCTCAAATATATGATAAGAATACATGTTTCCCATTGATTTGTTGAAGGTTTTTGGAGTTTGGGCCTGGGTTTACAGTCCCATCAAGAAAACCCATCAGAACAAGACTGAAGAAACTGATGATGTAGGTGATCTGGACACTCAGTAAGTCTTGGAGAATGGTCAAACTCAGTGATTTTGAACAGTATCAGATACTCCAGCATATGAATGTAGTTGTCTCTAGATGTCCTTGCTAGCTCACCTGTTAGGCCGTATTGTCTCTGTGGTTGTGGCCCCATGTCGGGCCTGATAGCCTGCAGGTCTGGTGTCTTCTTGAACCAACCCATCTCCTTCCTCCTGTCCGCCAGCCCACGCTGCAAAGGGGAGTCTGCCCAGCCAAAGAGGAAAGCACTGGTGCCCTGGACCCTCTCTGTAAGTCCCTGAGCCACAGCTGAGCCAGAAAAAGATCACAGACATGTTAGAGCTAACCATCAAATGGAGCACATGTTATCACATGCACACACTTTCAGAAACACAGGAGCAATAAAAGCGTGAGCGACCCAACACACCTGGGATCTCAGTCAGATGGATGGATGAATATGGACACAAGGACAATGTATCACATGCATGTGTGCATACAGTTTTTTTAACTGCGCTTGCCAATTACCACTCTGCAATCTCACCAAGCTGATTAACTAACAGAGTGCACACTTCAGGCGTGCAGGACACATGCTGAGCTACTGCTCATTATCAGCAGGGCATGTGGCTGCTAAGTCAACTCTTAATGTGTGAGACTAATCAACACACAGTAAAATAGGATGTCACATCATCAGCCACCAGAAATATTCCCAACAACACCATACATGAGCTCACAACTTTATATATAAACACACAGTCATGTGAAAAATGAAGCACATACTCCAACATTCTCACTTCGGTGTTCCTGAAGTCTTGTGGTGCATTCAGGGGTGGCTTTGTAAACCTAAGATGTACTATTCTGTTTGGAAACAAGAGGTTTTCTACCAACAGCCTGAGATGTAAGTCTAGGGTTTTTCTGACTCCTGGGAAGATTTCCAGAATGTTTTCAACTTGTAAATAATCTTTATCTCTGTACAATGATGGACTCCAGATAGTTTGGAAATGATCTTATAACCCTTCCCAGATTAATCGTTAGCAAAAGTTGCCTCTCTAAGATCAATTCAATTCAATTCAATTCAGCTTTATTTGTATAGCGCCAATTCACGACAATGCCATCTCAGGGCGCTTCACAGACAATCAGTTTGAGCTCTACAGTGCAAAGTCGAGCCTCTAACTCACAGAGCCTCGCCTCCAAAGCAACGAACAAGCTACATTTTTAACATTTACCATTATCGCTAAAGGAGGCAGAGGAGCAGCTGAACATCTGACACACCGAGCAAAAGAAGGCAGGAGACGGAGAGAGAGAGAGCTAGCAGCCATGCTAAACACAGAAAAGTCTAATGAGTGCAGTAAACGGCAAAAAAAAAAAGGACTGAAAGACCCCAAAAAAGAATGGTAAACCAGAAAAAGAGTGTGTTAACTGTTATATGGTGTGGAAGGACCAAACAATAGAGAATAATACTTTCAAAGTGCAGCTGGAAGAACTAACGGTGTGACTGAACACACAAACTAGTAAAACTTCTATTTTTTATAGAGGGGCTTATGCTAATGGCTCTTACGCACCAAATCACACTCACGTCACTGGGCGGCCCACACTTGCTCAGACAAGTGTCTGAACAAGCAAAATAGCACATTAGCATACTGCAAAGAGGATTTCCAGCTGCCAGCCAGGATGTACAATCAGCACCTGTGCAAAGACATTTCTCACCAGTGCAGAATTGCAAAAGACAAACTGGAAGATGGTGCAAATTGGCAGAAACGCTTTTAGGTATCTTGAAGTCAGCGACAGGGTGCACATACCAAAAAAAAAATAACATAGTTATTCACTTGAACTCCAGATGTGTCTGGCAGCTGACTGTCAGCTTGGTGTATACGACCCCCAACTCAGTATCAGTTCATGAAGTGGATTTGATGAGCAGCAGCTGACAGCTATTTACCTTATTACTTCTTTTGGAGACAGTCAGTGTTATTTTAGTGTTTTATGCAGTACTTCTTTATTTTGGCTTAGTTTTGTTTCTCTAGTAATAACACGATGTAAAATTTTAAATGTTTTTTGTTCAGTTAATAAAAACATGGTGTACCATTAGTGACCTAATGAATAACACCTTAGAACTCCAATAGACCATAGCTTCTTTTTTCACATTACTGTATATACTCACCGTCCACTTCATCAGGTCCGCCTTGCTAGTACCAGGTTGGACCCCCTTTATCCTTTAGAACTGCTATAATTCTTGGTGTCATATATTCAACAAGGTGTTGGAAACATTCCTCAGAGATTTTGCTCCAAATTGACATGATAGCATCCCACAGTTGCTGCACATCCGTGTTGAGAATCTCCCGTTCCACCACATCCCAAAGCTGAAATATTGGATTGAGATCTGGTGACTGGGGGCCAGTGAACTCATCGTCATGTACATGAAATCAATTGGAGAGGATATGAGCTATGTGACATGGTGCATTATCCTGCTGGAAGTAGCCATCAGAAGATGGTACACTGTGGTCATAAAGGGATGGACATGGTCACTAACAACACTCAGCACCAACATGGCATGGTTTAAACACCACAGCCTACCTAAAGAGCCGAAAGTGTGCTAAGAAAATATCCCCACACCATTATGCACCAGCAGCAACCTGAACTGTTGATCCAAGGCAGGATGGATTCATGCTTTCATTATGTTTCCACCAAATTCTGAGCCTACCATCTGAGTGTGGAGCTTAAATGGATTCATAGGCAAGGTTTTTCCATCTTCTATTGTCCAGTTCTGGTGAGTCTGTGTGTATTGTAGCCTCAGTTTCCTGTTCTTAGCTGACAGAAGTGGCACCCGGTGTGGTCTTCTGCTGCTGTAACCCATCATGTTGTGTGTTTAGAGATACTATCCTGCATACCTTGGTTTGACTTCCTGTCGTCTTTCTATCATCTCCAACCAGTCTGCCCATTCTCCTCTGACCTCTGACATCAACAAGGCATTTCGGTCCAGACAACTGCTGCTCACTAGATATTTTCTCTTCTTCAGACCATTCTCTGTAAACCCTAGAGATGGTTGTGTG
>JBBBVU010000013.1:29104131-29133730 GCA_037177055.1 Atherinosoma microstoma
ATCTATCTATCTATCTATCTATCTATCTATCTATCTATCTATCTATCTATCTATCTATCTATCTATCTATCTGTGTGTAGAGACATGAGGCTAGATAGGTGGCTAGTTTATGAGCGTTAAGAGACAGAAGCTAAATGAGAAGTCCAGTTTAAGCAGTAATGAGCCTCAGAAATGACGACAATGATGAGGACACTGATGGTTCGGTTGCGCATGTTTCCTAATGGACATGAAGTTCTTAAGAAACCTGAGCAGGAAAACTCACCCACCTGCTTCTCCTCTAGTTGCTCTCAGCATTAAATAAGAGCAGACATTATTAAACCAAATATTTGTCTGATTTTACAGGTGTCTGTCTGCTGGTGGAAGTGTTGCTCACCTTTGTGTGTGTGGCACGGCACTAATTACATGTCAACATGTGAATAAAATAAATAAGATCAGGCTGTTAAGTATAAAGCTGTAGATTACTTCTGTTGTGATCTGCTGCAAAATAAGAATAACTTAAATAATAAGATAATATTTGAATATAAAATAATTGAATGAAAAAATATATAAGATATTTATTGAGTAATTGTAGAAAATAAAATAAACTTGACTTCTACTAGTGGCAGGGGTTGATGTTGGGGCACCCCGCTCATATAATGGTCAGGGAAACACTGGGTTTTATTCAGTTTATGAGCAGGTTCAAGATAAAAGGTTTTGGTGAAAGTGAAAAATCTCAATGAAGTTAAATTTAGTTTACTTAAGTACTACTGGTGTCTTTTTTTGCACAATAATGTTGAATTCAACATTTAGGAGGAGATTTAGAACAGATTTCAAAACATCAAGATATATATCGTGTATCGGGATGAAACCAAAAAAGGGGCATCAGTTTTATGCCATATCCTCCAGCCCTACTTCAGACACTATGTTTCCACTTCTGTTTGCACATTTTAATAAATCTGAACCTCTCCAAGCGATATAAATGATAAAACATAGCTGGTTCAAGACTTTTCCTGTTCAAAACAGAAAAATACAAGTGAAAAGGGAAAATGACAGATTACTGTACTTATTCTACATATTCCTCTGAGATGGACTCTTCTCAGCCTTAAAGGCTGATCTGTGTCAATCTCTCACTCAACAGTGGACTTTTATTTTCATACAACGTGACGTCTCTTGGAAAGCAGCTGTTCAAACTTCCACTTTGAGCCACGTCCCATCGTCTTTACTCACTCGGGAGCTTTGACCAGCAGCTTGCGAATGAAGTCCACAGCCAGCTCGGACACCCTGGAGAAGGCCTCTCTGCTGTAGTCCACGTTAACCTGGGACACGTTCAGATAGGTCTCCTGCTTGTCATCCCCAGCGAACGGAGACTCGCCCGTCACCAACATGTAGGCTATGACCCCCACACTCCTGGAGGACACACACACCACAGTCAAAAACAGTATGAGTAATCATGGCAACCATTACTCAATCTGTTACAGTGAATGGAAATTATTCTTATTTACACTGTTTGTTAGAATGATTATTAGTTCAATTTAGTTCAAAATTGTCAGTCATCTTTCATTTTTTCTTGGTAAGATGTTTACAAATTTAGTCGGTAGCAAAAAGGCTGCTGAAATATGAACAACTTCAGCAAGAAATGACTCTTTGGTTCAGTGTTATTGACTCTTTAAACTAGAATAAATAACAGGTTTAAGTCCCAATAAAAAGTTCTCATCTGCAGCTCAATTTGGTGGAACAAAAGTAAAGGAAATCCATTTTAGTTGAGCTCTATGGAGGTGGAGCGGGTTAGGTCCCTCTCAGATTTAAAGGATGGACTCACCACAAGTCAGTCGCTGTTGTGATTGGCTCGTAATTAAGGACCTCTGGGGCTGAACATGAAAGAAAATAGGGATAAAAGTCAGGAGTATTTCAGTATTTCAAGAACTCTTGTCCTTTAGGTTTTTATTCAATCTACTGGTTCATTACAAACATTCAGATTGCCACAGGAAGGAGCTGGTGCAGCTGACTGGACACGGAAACATTTCACGAGACACTCATTTATACATATCAGCTCATATGTGTGAAATGTTTGGTAACGGCAGCAGCGACATGCCTCAAGCACATTTTTCTGACTGAGATGCCAATAGAAAAAAAAGTGGCCTTACCCACATACTCAGGTGTGCCAAGAATCTCTCGGAGCTCTCCAGTCGCGCCCAGTCTGCGTGCCAGACCAAAGTCTACAATCTTTATGTCTCCTGGAGGAGACAGGCTGGTCAGGAGAATATTCTGGGGCTGAGAGAGGAGTGAAGAGGAAACAACATGAGCACAATGGAAGAAATGAAAATGTATTGATGCCTTTGATGCTTAAAAAGTATGTCACAAGTACTTGATTTCACAGTTAATGGTGGTACTAAATGCCATGATTAATTAATCACAAAGATCCCTCATTATTGCCCCTTTCCATAAGAGGTTATATCTGAACCATATCTGCAGATCACAATGTCTGCATGTTGTCGCTTTTGTTGATTTGTTTTCATTTCATGGGAGTTTGTAGAGCGTATGTTAGAGAAGGAAAGTATGGCAGAGGAAAAGTTATTCCCTTTAAATCATCCTTGTCTGATCTATATTAATATAGAAAAAAAAGACCAAGGTGACATAGTGAAGTACTGCCCACCAGCCTGCAAGGAAATCCATGTTTCACCACCTTTGTATGCTAAAGTAAATGTAAATGAGTAAATGACACTAATGTTTAGCTGACATAACATTTACATTAATTGTTATCGTGTCATTTGCATCTTTATAAAAGTGTACAACTCGGGTTTGTTTACAGCAAAATGTGACAAGTTAGACAGTGTTTACTGAACGTTACATAATATGGATGAGAAAAACCTAAAAGTCTTTTTTTAAGGATACATGTTCAAAAATAATTCAGTCAGCGTGAGAACGATGTTGTATAATTGTGATTATTTCTTTGACAATTATGTACTAAAAAAATGCTATAATCATGACGTTGCTAAGGCTGAATAAACAATACTGTGATGTTGTTTCATCATCAAGAACAGACTGTTTGTTCATATGTAGGAAGTATTTATGTTGAAATAAGACTTCATGTAGTTCCTCGTAACGTTTGCATCATAATGATAGAAAGTTCTGCTGCAGCTGTAACAGGAAACACACTGCTGTCTGTGTTGCTAAAAGAATCCCCCCCCCTTCTATTAAGTCATAGCTTGAAGTTGTGTGTGTTTTCTCCTGTTATCCTAGTTCTCAGCTGAACTGTGTCATGGAGGGAAACTGGGGTTTTAAGTTTATGACTGCTCTTTAAAAAAAAAGGGGAAAAAAATCAAGACCTGGATGCTAAAATGAGCGAACTCCCCAGGCTCCAGCTATATTCATGCATGTGATTCAAACCTTCAAGTCTAAGTGAACCAGGCTGCTTTGGTGGAGGTGGTGGACTCCCTCCAGAGTCTGTCTGATCAGACGGGTGATCTGAGCCTCTGGCAGCAGTTCCTCGAGCACACAGTGGTCAAATATCTCTCCACCCGCAGCGCTGCAGAAAAAGGAAATGGATAAACACAGAGGCATTTCATGATCCTGCAGTCTACTAAAAATGTCCTCCGTCCTGTGAGATTTTGGACAGATTCAGGGCATCTGATGGAGTTTGAATGCAGTAGACTTTCCATAAAGAAGTAGAATTGTATTTTTGGACTGCAGGGTGGTCTGGTGGTTTCAGAGGCCATCTCAGAGCCAGAGAGGCCATAGTTTGATCCAACATGTTCTGGCAAAGCGTTATTGAGCAAGAGAACAACCTCTTTCCTGCTTATTCACTATAAGACAAGCTCTAAAAAGTCCCAAAAGGACTGAATTCATCCAAATCTCAGTTTAATCTGGTCTCCAATATAAAAATGTCCAGTTTTAATTTAAAATCTAAGTGTTTTGCTCTCAGGAGAGAAAAAGGGTTTCCTAAAAATAAATAAAAATGTGTTTACAAAATCAGAGTAGTTCACTTTGAGGAAAACACATGGACCTCTTATCAAACCCACCCGGCACAAGTCTGTTGAAATGACGTTGAAAAGGCGGCTTTGTCCAACGAGAGAACCCACACCTTGTGGATACACACAACCAGGCTGAGGATCAAACCAGCGACTCTAACCATGAGACAACAGTGCTAACCACTACACCACCATGTAGCAGGTCTAGCTGTGAAAGGTGACAACATATTTTTCATGACAAAGATAAGATGTCCTCTAAAAGCTTTTTCAGAAAATTAACAGTTCATAAAATATAGTGCATGTAAAATATTTCAAAACATTTTATACCACGACTTAGAAACTTCTTTTGTTACACAAGGGGAAACTGAACTGCGAAAAAGAAAAAAGAAAAGTCTGTCTCTTTCTCTCTCTCTGTAGTTTTTATTTTGATTGCCCAGATTAGACAAATATGAGGGTTAATTTAGGGTTAAAGATCATTTAGCCTGTACAGTTAAGCAGAACAGATGTGGAGTTAGAGTTCATATTGTGGAGTTATTGTACCCAAGTGGGATTTTTATTCAGACAAATCCTGATAAACCTGTTATAACGAATGGCTTGTTTGGCTTTAAATTAAAACAGTCCATGTGGTAGCTCCTTTATACTGGACAAACAGGACTTTGCCCCATACGAGCATTTCCAGAATGTTAATGGGATTCGACAGGACAAGAGATCAAAGAAACGTGAGAAATACGTACTATTCCAGTATTAAGATGATGTCGTGATCCGTTTCATGGGCAGCATGCAGGTTGACCACTCGAACGTTATTACGGGCCATCTCCAGAACGGCCATCTCATGAACCACCTCTGCCCGGCAGTCGCGGCCTCTCCTCCTCTTTCTTAGGAACTTGGCAGCGAACACTTTTCCCGTGATTTTCTCCACGCAGCGCTTGACCACGGCAAACTTCCCCCTGGGAACACAGAACGGGAAGTTTTAGCTAAACTAAATCCATCGATCACATTAACTTAGACAAAATGTTTGCAAATAATCCAACAAAACCTTCACAAAGAATCAGATTATATAACAGCAACTGGAACGTTGCCCAGACTTAATGACACGGCAGATTATAATGTCTGCAGCCTTGGAATACAGCGGCTAGCTCTGCATGTTATCTAATGCCAGCATATTTCTGATAGACTAGTGTCATGGTGACTACACTACTCAAGTCATAAAATGTCACAACAGATATTCAGTCGTAGTGAAGATTTCAGCTGATGAACCAGAAAAGCAACAATCAAACAACCAAACATCATAAGAACAGCATATGATCACATTCTGCGGTTGAAGCTCATTTCCTTCACTGCAGCCAAACAAGAAAGGCAGCAAGTTAGCAGGAAAACCAAGTAGACGGACATTCCCCTAACTAGGGAAACTTTTTGACATGTTGCTGGTGTTCTATAATGGTTTTAATGTTTTCAAAACCAAACTTAAAAATCCACCATTTTAACATGACTTTTACTTAAACTGATCATTATTACTTGACTTTATAAACTATCTTAACTTGTACTTTATTCTACTTTTTAGTTGCATTTTATGCTTTGTTACATTTATAATTTCATTTACTGGTTATATTGCATTTGTTTTCTTATCCTTTCTTAGTCTTTTTTAATTGTATTAAATTTTCTATTTTACTTTTATTTACTTTTTACCTCTTCATTTTTCTGTTATTTCTGCAAAGCACCAAAAAGCTACAAAATTGTATGAATAGTTCTATAAAAATAAAGCCTGCTGGATTGATTTTATACAGGCCTATATGAGGACCGAAACAACAGCTTAACAATAATCAAATAGCATAAACTATTAAGGACTTATCTTGAACACTGAAGTTTTGTGGCACCAACCATCACATCATTTTATGGCTCACATTCTCACACAGTTTTTGTTTCTGATGAACAAAAATAAATAATGGAAAACGATTATTCTTGTATGTTCCGTGCTATGTTGCATAGTCATGTCTTGGGGCAGTGTTCAGCTCAGTGGGTAGAGCAGTTTCCCCCTGGATGGAGGCTACAGGTCCTCAATGTACCTGGCCCAGGTTTGAATCCCGGCCTGGAGCCCTTGGCTGCATGTCACCTCCTCTCTCTTCGACACTCTTTCCCATCTAGCTTCTGCTAAATAAGGACCACGAAATCTTAGAATGAAGTTGGGCAAGATACACAATATTACCAAGAGTATTGGGACATCCTATTCTTAGGCCATGCAGTTTAATCTTGAGTTGGTCCATCCTCTGCATCAATAACAGCTTCAACGCTTCTGGAAATGCTGTCCTCAACATTTCCAAGTGTGTTTAGTGTTCTTCAGAAGCAAATTAATGAGGTCAGGCACAGATGTTGGATGAGAAGGCCTAGTTTGCAGTTTCTCGTTCTTCTTCTTTTATTTAGCACATTCAAAATATACAGTTGAAAGAAAAGAATAAAACAGATGATGCAGTGTAGAAAGAGACAAAAAAAAAACTGGCTTTTATCTGCTTCCACCTAGAACATAACAACTCTGAAAAAAAGATCAATTAGGTCTTTTAAAAAAATACTATGCAGCATAAAACTAATTATCCAAACCGTAAAAAAAAGGCAATGTTTAAATGAATGCATACAAATATAAAAGATTATAAATCAGCAATCAAATCAGTTGTTTGCTAGATGAAAAATATTCCTCTAGAATTTAGTCTATCTGTATCTTATTGACAAATGACACCAAAATCACTCAGTGATTTGAACACCTGAATTCCATGATTTGGAGGAGTGTCCCAATACTACCCAAATGTAGTGTACATGTTGACTCCTTTCACACAAACAGTGCTCTTCATTAATCAGGTGGCGACTGAACGTGTCAGTGTTTTTATTAGTCCGACGGTGTTTTTAAGAAATGAGATGATAATCTGACCAGATCAGACCTGGTAACACATACGTTATCACTTTCAACATGGTACAAGTCTGAACTGAAATGAAGATAAGCTGTCCAGAAGAATGCAGAGCCTTGTGTGTGAAATAAATAAGCCACATAAACAAAAGAAAACTGCCACACATTGTTTGAGCTGCAGTGATGGAAAATATATCAATATTTCCAACCGTTTGGTTTAACACCTATTCGTTCATTTGATATGGAGATTTTTTTTATGATAAAACAGCGTGTTATGAGAAAATCTGTAACTCTTTGAGGATGTAAGAGTTTTCCATGGTGCAGCAGGTTCGTAGATTTAGAAGCAACATTTTCAGTGGAAGTAAATCCTGGAGTACAAAAACTGTTCAAGAGATATTTTCAGCTGCTTCCATTTAATTTTACAGTTATATGACATGTTTGCCTAATGTGCATTGTGTATTACTTTGTGCCATTGCTTTAACAAACTAATGAAGTCATTAAGGTG
Source organism: Atherinosoma microstoma (assembly GCA_037177055.1). Taxonomy (NCBI): domain Eukaryota; kingdom Metazoa; phylum Chordata; class Actinopteri; order Atheriniformes; family Atherinidae; genus Atherinosoma; species Atherinosoma microstoma. Next base: position 29,111,477 of record JBBBVU010000013.1, read on the forward strand.
ATATATCTAATGTCTGAAATGCACTTAAGACATCCCTTAAGGCCACAGGAATTCATGATGGGCATGATAATAGCGTTTTAAGGGTTAAAACCAATGAGGTTAAAACAAAAGTGCTTATATTGTCAATCATTTCTCAGGAACGGCATTGTCTAACTCTGTGGGTTAAATTGTTTTGATAGCTTACCCTTTCAGGTGATCTACAGAGGTTTTCCAGGCATTAAATCCCAGCCAGGAGCTTTACAATCCAGCCAAAAAATGTAGTGTTTATTCAGAGACTCTATGTTAAATCCATGAGTGATCCATGATAACACCATTATTTATCAAATTCTCATAATAAAAAAGATTACAATCACTACTATGTCGCCAAGCGACTCTATTTTGTCAAACTTTCTACCAATCAGATGGCTTAAATTGACAGTAATGTCCTATCAGGAGTAGAAAAGATCAACAAGTCAGCAAAAAGTTCTATGTGTGTCTGAAAAGAACAAAAATAAAGATCCTCTATAGCTGGAATAAAGACAAGAAGATGTTTTATGCCAAAAAAGAGCTGAATTGGATGTGGTTTTGTCAGGATAGTAGGTAAATAGTAGAAAAATAAACTCCTGGAGGCAAAAGTAGAAATATATGAATAGTTTCTGCTGCGTGTTTGTAATGTGACATATCTCGTGTCTGAAAAGAGTTTAAGACATTCCTTAAATCCACTGGAAAATAAAACATTATCTTCCAGACTGTACAGCAAAACTATACAACATGCTTGTTTGTAATAGACGTAGACAAGATGCACATAGGCAGCATTTCTTTATAATAAGACTGCCCTCCAGTTACATTATGCCCAATGCAATCAATGTTTATATGGAAAATACTGATTAATGCATCCTTAACAATTTCAACAAACTACCCAGAAACTGTAGTCAAAATAAATAAACCTTGTCATCATCACAGTGTATCTTTTTCTCCCAACATCAAGGTTTCTGCTTTGTAATTTAGATTTGTTGTACCATCACCAAAAACTGCTTTAAACTCAAGATCAAATGAAGATTTGACAAGCTAAGCCCAACACTTCTGCCCTGATCATGTGTGAAAATGCTTAATCTAGCAGCTTCCTGTTTTAACAACGTGCAAACCAATAAATGAGCAGAAGTTCTTCTTTCAGCATGAGATGTTTCCTTCCTCCTGCTGAATTACTCGGAGAATCCGTATGATACATCACTCTAAACACACCTTGGTTTGCTCAGCATATGATCATCAGCCGTGTCTGGTTGCCATGGCTCACACACACACTGCCAAACACAAGACAAAAGTCTTCCGTGGCACAAACAAGTCTTCGACACAGCAAAGCGCGTGTATTTACAGCGATTACAAAGTCCAAACACAGTCAACACTACAGCTGATCGAATTAATACACTAAAATAACTTAAGTAAACACAAATTACATCATTAAAAGACACATTGGTCTTCACCACAAAGAAACAAAAAAGTTTAATCTCCCCTTTAAATATCATCCATATGGTACCTTACATGTAGCTAGTTGTCATAAGTTGTCTACATATCAAAAACAATAGAACAAGTTAGTTCACTGACCCAGTTTGGTGTCAGATACAATTATACGCTCATTTGTAAATATGTATTGTGATGTAGAGCAGAACTGAGTCACTATTAAACTCCCAGCGTATAAACTGGTTTCCTCTCAGGAAACAACGGTTGAACCAGTATTACTCACCTTCCCAGCTCTCCGGTGACTTCATATACACTCTCCACCGGGTCGGTGCTGATCGGGGTCTGAATTTCTCCGAGAAGTCCAGCAGGGAGTCCGCTGCGACTGTCCAGCCGCCTCCGAGACATGTTCCTCTCCCGGTGTTATCTGTTCTTCTGACAGCCAGCCGGCTGAAAGCGAGACGCTGAATAGGAGAACTACCCTGAGCGGCTAGCTAGCGTTAGCAGTGCCCTTTTCTCATCGGTTAATATGACCATACTAATGTTTAGTCAAGCGACCCCAGTTAGCTTTAGTATTGCTAACTTAGCTCGACAATGTCGCGGGATTAAAGTAAGTTAAACTAGTTCTCCACACATAAAGACGATTGATGAAACTAAACTCTACGCTACGGGAGTTCTATGACTATATCATCCAACAACACGCAGCGAGCTACTATAAGTTAGCTTTCTAAGTGAATCCAAAGCTTTTCCGATCATTTTTACATCCCTCAGTTTGACACTCTCCAGACACGTCACTTTCTGGCGCATGCGCACTGTTGTTCTTGGCATAACCAGTCCATGTAGTTGAAGGGGGGCCAGTTTTCAGCTAAACCGTTTTTAAAATAAAACTTTGTACCTGTGTTGTTCATTTTATTTACTTACTTACTTACTTACTTAATCTAGTATTACAGATGTGACTCGTTTGGCAAATTGTCCCATCTTGTTTTATTTTTATGTATTATTCTGCTGTCATGTTTTCAAAGTCTTTTCTGAAATTAAGATTTTTGTCAAAGGGGGGCGGGGGTCAACAACAGTAAAAGTTGTTGATAGGTAGCATCTCATTTTTTAAAAACTATGCCAAGATTTCCACCCATTTTTCATATAGATTTAACCCTCGCTAATTTGTTAAGTCATGCTTGTTTGTTTTTACTTTCAAAATAAAAAAAACTAGGATTACACAGAATTTGAGGACCTGGAGTCAGAATCATTAGAAACACATTTGTGGGATTGAGGATAAATTGCCCGAAAGGGAATTGAACTCATTATTCACATATATTTGATTTAAACTTGTGGTTTAATTTAAACTTTAATTTAAAAAAAAAGATTTTTTTGTGGGGGGCGGTTCAGACCGAGAGTCGTGAAATGGATCTGTGTATAAATGTCAATTTGTCTGTGACACACTCAGCTTAATCTGGACCTCAGCTATACTGTCAATACATCTCATATCGTAAAATGTCTGAGATGGAGGAGTAGCTCTTTAACTCTATAATGCTGTATGTATCATATTTGATGCATACAGTTTATGTGACCTTTTGCATCACTATGGTAAAAAGTGCTCAAAACCCTGTTGTACACAATCTGAAACTTGTCAGTCTAACAATGATAATGTTAGACTTTAAAAAAAAAAAAAAGAATTTTGTCCCCATTTTTACTTGGCTCTGGCTTTAAAAGGTTTAACAAATGGCCATTTTGGGAGGAAAGTGCATCTTTAAATTCTAAGGTTTAACATCTTAGGCTCGTGTAGTCCTCACCAGCTCTTAAATACCTCCTCAGTTGTCAGTTATTATTTAACAAAAACGTTTGGCCAGCATTTAGAAGTAGTGTGTAAAGAAAACAAAGTTCACCCCCTTTCTCCTTTGTGCCAGTCTCTGCACTTGATTCATTGATCATCAGCAAATGCGAACATCTATTAAAACTGAAGTTTTGTCAGTTTGCTGGTCTGGTATTTGCACCTAGTGATCCTGGAAATTGTTGTTGCCCATCAATCTGGCAAGGGTTCAACTTGGGGTTCTTCCTACAGAGAGAAAATTTATTCCCAAATGAAGAGTCTAAAAAAAAGTTGCTATATTTCCAAGAAGCAACCAACCCAGAAACCTCAGAGACTGAAGAAAACCCAAGAGGTACATCTCAAACTCTACAAGCCTCAGTTGGCATGCTAAATGTTGAACTTCATAATAGAATAGTAAGACAAAAACTGAACAAGTGTGGCTTGTTGGAAGGTTGCCAGGAGAAAGCCTTTTCTCTGAAATTAGGACATGGCAGCAGGGCTTAAGATTGTAAAGTTAAAAAACAAAACAAAAAAAACAACCAAAACACCTAACTTCTGGAAGGAATGTCCTTTGAAGAAGCATGATGCACAACACTGTCTTATATGAAAACCAAACAGAGCATGTCAGCACAAACACCTCAAACTAACTGTCAAGCTCGGTGGTGGAGGGCTGATGATGTGGGCTTGTTCTTCAGCTGGAGGACCTGGACACCCTGCAGTCATTGAGTGAATAATGAACTCCTCTGGGCTCAATATGAAGCTAATTCAAGTCATAAAGATTTTGCAGCTGTAAATGAATGGTCGCAAAGGATTTTAGACTTTGTATGTTCAAAGAAACCTGAGTGCTAGCACTGGGCGGATCAATCCCAATATCAATCAGTATCATGCGATACCAGCATGATGACATCTTTTTTTTTTTTGCACTATTGACTTTATTTTTCTGAAACAATTGTGTGTCATAAAAGGGAATAACAGAGTTAATTTATCATTTTGTTATATTGTTGATATTTGAATTGTTTACAAACAAAAAAGACTAAATTTTTAATTTTACAGTTTGGCCTTTCAGTTTGTTAAAAATGTTTTATTTAACAAAAATCTTTGTACTGTGTTTTATTATGATCATAATCATTAAATGATTGTGAAATTTCAAACAAAATGAACTCTCTCTGATTAACTGTTTGATTTGTCATCATCCACTCAGATAGAAGTGTAAACACAGGGCCAAAAATATCCATCCCACCTTCAGAGTCTTGCACGCAGTTTTTCACTTTGCATCGGTGAACAGATGTTTGCAAAAGCACTTAGGCTATAGCCAATTTTTCTTTATAATAATAAATCTTTTTTTTTCTTTTACAACCATGAAAATCCTTTTCTACATATTCACAAACTTTTTTCACAGGGTCACAGATTTTTTTCACAGGGTGACAAAACTTGATTTAAAAATAAAATACAAACTCTGAAATTATTTGCAACCATTCATTTACAGCTGCAAAATCTTTATGGCTTTATATTGAGCTTCTAGAGTCAAATATGAGGACATCTGTCTGACAGTAAAAGATTGTTCAAAATTGAGTCAAGCATCAGCAAAAAGATCCCAAACACAACAGCAGCTCTACAAAAAAAGAAAGACAAAGGAAAACTAAAGAACTATGACCAGACTTCAACCCGAATGAAATTTTGTAAACTTGGCCTTTAGAGAGCAGTGCATATAGAAATATTTGCAAACTTAACAAACTAAAGCAACTTAAGAAACAAAGTGGGTCAGAATTACCCAAGAAAGAGTGTGAGATGCTAATAACATTTGCTCCATATTGACATGATAGCATCAAACAGTTGCTGCACATCCATGATGAGAATCTCCCGTTCCACCACATCCCAAAGGTCCTCTGTTGGACTGAGATCTGGTGGCTGTGGAGGCCATTAGAGTACAGTGAACTCATTGTCATGTTCAAGAAGCCATTTAGAGATGATTTGAGCTTTGTGACATGATGCATTATCTTGCTGGAAGTATCCATCAGGAGATGCTACACTGTGGTCATAAAGGGATGGACATGGTCACTAACAGTACTCAGTACCAACATGGCATGATTTAAACACCACAGCCTATCTAAAGGGCCCAAAGTGTGCTCAGAAAATATCCCCCCATACCATTACAGACCATCAGCAACCTGTCTGTTGATACAAGGTCGGATGGATTCACGTTTTCATGTTCCTACTAAATTCTGAGCCTACCATCTGAATGTGTAGCTGAAATGGAGACTCATCAGACCAGGCAACATTTCTCCATCTTCCAAGGTTGGACATGTTGTGTGTTTAGAGATGCTATTCTGCATCCCTTGGTTGCATTCCTATCATTTTCCTTTGACCTCTGACATCAATAAGACATTTTGGACCAAAATCCCAGTAGATCAGCTGTTTCTGAAATACTCAGACCAACAAACATGCTACGTTCGAAGTCACTTAGATCCCCTTTCTTACTCGTTTTGATGTTCAGTTTGAGCTTCAGCAAGTCGTCCATGTCTACGTGACTAAATGTATTGAGTTCCTGCCATGTGATTGGCTGATTACATATTGCTTTAACAAGCAATTGATCAGGTGGATCTGATAAAGTGGATAGTGAGTGTAAATCTCTTAAACAGATCTCTCCTCACACTAAAAATTGTATTAATGTAATTTGTGGCTTGGCTACAGAACAATTTTATTCATAATGTTCTATAAGTATAATGTAATTTGTTATTTACTTGTTCAGTTTTTTATTTTTATTTTAAACTGTTGGTAAGTTAAAAAAAATCACGTTATTTATTAAAATGTTCCATTTGTTTTCTTTTATTACAATCATTGGAGTGAAATGGAAACACACATACAGGAGCTTTGCATAGAGTGAAATTCTGAAAAGTTGAACTGGATTCTGTCAGAAATGTTCTAGACGAGATGAGAGGTGTGTCTGGCTTCATCTGGATGTGAAGCAAAGTCTTACCATTCCTCTGCACCAGAGAAGCTTCATTTTGGTGTACGGCAAACTGGCCATAGAGGTGCACTGTGCATCCTAATGTGAAGCGTTGCTGCTCATGCCACAAACCTGCCCGTCAAACAAACATGAAGTGACCTTCTGCAAGAATTTGGCAGAAGCCAGAAGTGGGATGTGTTTGTTAGACTGATGTAGAGAGCACGCCTAATGGTTGACTTTGCAAGCCCCAAACTTTGGTACATTCGGTGCAAAATATATATTTATACACACAATAGGACAGACATACACATACATTTATATACAAGAGACAATCAGGACTGCACACATGGTACACATACATGTGCTCTCACGTTTCTCTAAAATCAAAACAGCCCTATTGATTCATTACTTGATTGTGAGTAACGAACCATAACCATCAACCTATTACTAAGATAGGCAGACACACACGTGAGAGTGACAACATTTCAGAAACATGCTGCCGAGATACTCACCATTGCACTGTTGAAGAGAAAACTGTATTTACTCACTGTCTGTTCTTAAAGCACCTATTCCCTTCAAGTTCTTCCCGGGAGCGTAACACTTAAGGTGTGACAGTGCCAGGTAAGCATAAGGCTGCATGCTTCAGGTGAGCGCCACAACCAAAGTGACACAACTTAACCAGCTCCCTTTGTTTGAATGGATAGCAATATCCTCATGCAAAAAAGCTAGTAAGGACTGTGTGTGCACTATGTCAGCATGCAATATCGAGCTATAACACAACGCCACCTAGGAGTTTCTGCCAGGCACAGCTCACAGAGCTGAGCAGGCACATCCTGCATGCATTGTTTGGGCTGGGATCCCACCATCCACCCTCACATCTTAATTCACACGTGAGGGTACTCAACCATTAATCCAGCCCCGTTGGTTTAACTCCAACAGGTGTCTGTACAGTAGGTGTAATCTTGCATGCACCCGCAGAAAATGAGCAAGTATGTGTTTTTCCTCACATGTACAAAAGGAGAGTGTGACAGTGAAAGGGATTGTTGGGGTTTGGGCTGCGCACTTAGGAAAAGAAATGCTTTGTCAAAAAATTGGGATGGACTTCACAAGTTCTAAAAGTCGATATCCAGCAACGACATCTGGTCAGGTCCTTCAGTAACAGTACAATCACTCGTTATCTGATCTGGCTCCCACAGCAGAGGTGGAGCACATTGTTGCCTTCTTGTGTTGAAATCTGACTTTTTAACCTAAAGCTCCACCAGTTGCTAATTTTTTCCCCCAAAAGCTAAGAGGCACTAAAAATAAATCCAACCACTAACCCAGGAACACCCTAACCATGGTTCCTAGGCGATGCCAAACCTTCTGTCTTCCAGCTTACCAGGCTCTTCTCATCATCAGTCGTGTCACATTTGATTTAGTGTATTTCCACTTTGTGTTTCTTCTTATGCTCGTGCTGCTGGACGCTCATACATTCACTCAGTGATTTGGTACATTCATCACCTTCACTGGAAGCGATTACATCAGTGAGAAGGAGCTTCTGTTTTAAACTTTTTGTGTGTGACTCCTCAGAAATATGTGAGAAGCTCTGCATTTCTATCAGACGGTGGGGCTAATGGAGCAGATCTATCTGTTACATTGTTTGGAAGTACACCCAGAGATACCTGGCTAATGCTGTGATTTGTCTCCATCTGTTTTTTCTGACTTTCTGCAGTAGCGATTTTTCTCAGATGTGTCAGTAACTTTGAAGAGTTGAAGGTAACAAACCTGACCAGAACCTGCCATCATTATCACTGTGTGTCTGAAACGTTCTAAGATTTTGTGACTCTTTCTCCATCTTATTCAGAAATGAAGGTGTGAAAACAGCTAAATGTTCACTCTTAGAACAGGTGATTTGTGTATTTGTGCACGCCAGTGTTTCCCCTTCTTTTCAACAAGCAGTTAAGGAAATGTCTGAAAAGTCCCTTCTTTCATCGCTCATAGAAAATCTCAGGGGGAGACACTGGTCTGCACCATGGATATAAAGAAAATGTTACATTTGTGCAAAAGGTGATTTGTGTGTGAGGGTACATTATATTTTCTAACACCATAGGCCCTGTGTGAGACAGACATAATTTCAAGGTCCAGCTGTCTCTGAGGTGCAGGTCAGAGGACGAGAAGCATAGGTGCAAGAAGTCCAGTAACCAAGGCCATCAACTAAAGAGATAAAGCACACATGTGGCTCAGTGAACATTGTTTACCATGGAAATAAGAAATTGTACTGTACAGCTTTCCAAATGTTCTTCCAATTCTCTATTTTTCATCCTGAAGAGTGAACTCGATTAGCATTGACATGACAGAGGGAAGCAAAGAATCGGGTGAGGCTTGCATGCTGACAGATGTGAAGCCGGTGTGAAAAAAACCAGCTGTCATCCACATGGAGGAGGGGGGTTAGTTGCCTTTTGAGGATATCAGTTTTTTCTTCATGTCCCTCCTTAGTGAGAAACAGATTTCCAGATGGTTTTCTCTCTCCCGAGATAAGCCTGGCTGCCCACTGATGTTGAGGTTACTCCAAGCCAAACGTGCTCGTTTCCTCAACAGCGGTTACCAGCTTCTCGTAGAGCATGGAGAAGGAGGGGTAGGGTGGGAGGTCCAGACGATTAAAGCAAGTGTGAGCCCTGAGACACGCAATGAAAAATTAACAGATGGTTAGTAGATGAAAGAAAAAAATGGCTCTATAAACATTATATTCAATTTAATTTAAAAAAAATTGTGTTTGTCCCTGAGTTTCTTCTGGAAGTTTCTCACATTTCTCTTGGATGAACCAGTCAAAGCTCACAGGGTGAATCAGTGTTCAGCCAGTTTCAGGCCTTTCGGTGACATTCCCAAAGGTACTATTGTGTTTTCTTGGCGGCATTGTCTGCTTTAGTAGAAACCTCTGCTTGACCCTTTTAACCTTGATTCCTCTGTTTAACTGTGCAGCCAGATCCTGGAACTCTGGAGCTGCTTCCACACACCTTTGATGAATCACAATAACTAGCATGATTTTAGGGAGTTACACAGTTACACCTCATGCTTTAATCTCACCTGAAAAGGACAAGTGTGTGCCTTCTCATGTCCAGTGAATGGTAAAGACGTGGTGCATCTGAGCTCAGATGTTCTCATCATAACAGAGAGTTTAAAAGCTTTTATCTTTAATTAACTTAAACTCTAAAAACTAAAACTGCTTTTTGATTGTGTAATACTCAGAATAGATCAAAACTATAACTATAACGTTAGGCAAGTTGCATTTTCAAGGATTAATTAGATTTTTTAACGACTGTTGCTGTTCTCGGTCAATCTAGAATTATAATAAACCTCAAATCTGCAATTCTGAATATATAAGAAGGGAAAAGTAAGATTTTGGCTTTTTAGGACAATATCTGTTTGTACAATTATTGGGCAGCTACTATTGTGTAGAATCCTTATACAACTATTTTAATTATTCATTTTCCTATGTTAAATGAGTATAACAAGAGGGCAGATGGTTTGGGAGCTGATTTTGTGTCCATCTTCAACCAGAAAAGGTCCAACCATCCATCCATTCATCCATCCATCCATCTTCTGACTCTTATCCATGGTTGGTTTGCGGGATCGTATTCCAGCTCATCCAGGGGATCCCTAGACATTCCCAGGCCATCTGAAAGATATAGTCCCTCCAGTCTGCACTGGGTCTTCCACAGGGCCTACTCCCAGAAGAATCTGCCTGAAAAACCTCACCAATTCCAGGAGGCATCTTAACCAGGTGCCTGAGCCACCTCTTCAGACTCTTTTTGCTGTGGAGCAGCAGCATCTCTACTCTGAACCCCTCCTGGATAACAGAGCTTCTCATCCTATCTCTCTAATGCCCATTTCCACTGAATTGTCTGGTACGGTACACTGTTTTGCATAATTCCATTATAAAGGGGTCCAAACAATACCATTTCTTAGACCCCATTCAGTTGTAGGTCCATAGGAGAATGGTGCAGTACAGTTAGGGTGGAGTTACTCACATCACACATTATAGTTTGTTGACTGGAGGACAAAAAAAAGTCACTTCTCACAACAAAAGCAAGCACGAGATAAACACCCTGTAGCCGATCACTTGACGTTGAAAAGCTCATTAAAAACGGAAGCCAGGAAACAAGAGTAAGATCTGATCGGCTCTGGAACGACAACATTTCTCGCTATTGTGTCATTGTTATTTGTGTCAACGTCAAGTTTGTTGTTATCAGCCGAGTATGATGCTTCAAAGTGGAGGTCCTGAGCCCAATCCTGATCCAGCCACAGGTCACTCATCAGTCCATAAAACCTTTGAATATCTGTTTTTCTAGATATTTCTTGGCTCAGTCTTGAAATTTCCAATCATTTGTCTTGTTCTGTGGTCAGGCATCAGTCTTCCTTGGGTTGTCCATGTCTTTGAGAACTGAACAACTCAGTTCTGGAATATGACAGCACTGGAGGATAACAGCTACCTGGTAGCTTCGTGTTTGATTCTTCTCAAATCCTTCACTCTTAATTTGCATCTTCTATTCTCAACACGTTTCTGGTGGTTTGTTTGCAACAAAATGTGTGATGGTTCTGTGATTATGATCCAATATCTTTGCAATATCAAGAATGAGCAAATTTTATTCCACTATTGTCTCAAACTAAATCTGATTTTCAGAGATGGAATAATTTGCCTTTGACTTTAATTGGCAGAATTAATATGTTTAAATGGTCATCCTACCAAAATTTCTTTACTTATTTCAATCAATTCCTGTTTTTACCTAAATCTTTTTTCAGCTCTTTAAATATGCTGATCATTACATTCATTTGGGCAGGTAAACATCCTAGAATTCACATTTCTGTTCTTCAACAATGTAAATTGGCTGGAGGCCTTGCACTTCCAACTTTTTTATACTATTATTGGGCTGCCAATATTTATAAGTTACTATTCTGGTTCCATCTGTCTGACTCTTCATGGTGTTCAGTTGAAACCAAATCATGTTCTTCATCGTCTCTCCCTGCTCTTTTATGTGCATCATACCCAATTTCTTTATCTTTATATACAAATAACCCAATTATTTTATCTTCTCTCAAGATTTGGTATCAATTTCGGTGCATGTTTACATTCTCCTCTGCCTCCAAGTTATGTCCTATTGCAAACACTCATCTAATTCGCCGTGTATAATTGCCGAAAGGAGGATCTTATTGTCTTGGAAATCACCTGGTCTCCCGACAGCAGCATAGAAGATATGTTGTCTTTTCTCAAATTAGAGAAAATTAAGTTCTCTCTAATAGGTTCCGTCTCAGTTTCCTTCATTTCCCTTCCTTCCTGCTCTATAGCCATTGGAGAAATTACTTCCACTCTTACCTCTTAAATCTCTTCCCTCCCAGATTTATTCTTTCAATCATATCCCTGGGTGAAAAAAACTGTTTCCAAAATAAAACTGGCTTGGGAGGAGGATATCGGGGTCAAGCTTTCTGATGAATATAGGGCTGGGGCAATGAAAAGGATTAGTACCACCTCATGAGCAAGGCTAGGTCTCATACATTTAAGGTGCTATACAGGCTTCAATACTCTAAAGCTAAACTAGCAAAAATGTATCTGACTGTAAGTAATAGATGTGAAAGATGTAGCCATACCCCTGCTGACCTTAGCCACTTACTTTTTTTCTGTCCTAAATTGCAATCATTTTGGGATGTCTTTTTAAAAACCCTTTTTGACATCTTAAAATTGAATTGCAATCAGATCCTTTGACTGCCATATTTGGAGTTCTTGAACGTTTCAGAGTGACTTAAATCTCTTTCTTGGCCCATTTTACCTGAGGGGGAAAAAAAGCTCCCTAATAACTATGCACACCTTGAGTTATTGTGTTGATCTCCCCAAGGCCACGTGCGACCTCATTACACAAATACACATCACCTGACATCTTTAAATCCGATATGTATTCATGTTTATATAGCTTGGAGTTAGACAACATGCGTAAAAATGATATTGTCAAGATACTCTCTTGCCTAATAATTATCTTAACAATCAATCAGAAAAGTAAACGGTTGACCCTCCAGAGCTTTTCTTTGTAAAACACACAATTTCCCTTGGGATCAATAATCAACCAATCAATCAATCAACCAATCAATCAACCTATCTATCTATCTATCTATCTATCTATCTATCTATCTATCTATCTATCTATCTATCTATCTATCTATGCAGACAGTGATCTCACCTGGGTAAAGAGGTGATTTTTCCCCACTTCTCCACACAGAACCTGCGGGGTCCATTACTGCCTCTTAGAGATGCGAAACCTTCGTAGGGGATGCTGGAAGTGCCTGTCACAAACTGGAGAGAGGAAGATCAAATGGTCATAAGAAGGATAAAAACCCCTTAAACACTGCACCCATTTAGACATCCAGGTTTATTCAGTTATATAAAGTTTGACTGCGCGCTAAATGCTAACATGACTTAGTCACATTACGGTGTAAATATCATTGAGTATTATATACGGTATAGAGACACAGAGGTCGACGTGGTCAAACCACCAGAGGTAGAATCAGTAGCTGAGAAGCCAGTAGAAGTCAGTCTGATGTTGACTCTTGTTTTTATCTCTTGCTCTGACCCTTTCTCTCTTTCGTTTCCTCTCATACTTTAATAATTTCCTCTTGGGTTTCTTTGCTGAAATAGTCAAGGTGCGCATGGCCAATACGTTGATATCCGCGTTCCCGTGTGTGTGATGCTGTAAAATAAAACTCAGCTGTCACATGATGCTATTGGCTGGAGAAAAATGTTGTGAAAAGTGGTTTCTCAGCTTCAGAATGCTGCAGGGCAACAACGGCTCCAGGAATGTACATACTGAATAACAGTGCAACATCAAAACAAATCAGAATTACAGAGTTTTAAGGTTGGAAAGTTATGAAATGTTGCTTTTACAACACAGACTGTTTTTAACAAGAAAGACCTCCAGGGAAGTTGCAACATGTCCCACTTAAGTTTAAGTTAAGTTTCATTCAGTTTCATCTGTTTTGGCTTTGACACATATGGAGATCCTCTAGTCTCTAAGTTATGTAGATGCTATTTTTATTAGTTTGTCGACTTGGCAAAGACACCTGAGGACTTTGTGGCTTTTCTGACCTGTTCTGAAACTTCAGCCAGTTATAGAAAACCCCATGACATTAGCTTAGCAACAAAACCAAACGCATTCTCATAAACTCATCTTGCTTGCTTGCATCTCATAAACTTCCGACTCCACAGCTGAGTTGGAGTGCTACAGGAAAAGGATCAGGGCTTCAATATAGCGAAAGGATCATTCTGCAGGATCAGACTAAATAACAGAAAAATCTAACAGTTTTTAATTATCTTATTAAATGAGAAATACTGGATGATTTTTTTAGTAAACTTATATAATCAATTCAGAAAAACAGAGAAATTACATTTTATTATCTCACTAATTCAGAAAAACAAAGGCTTTTTTCCAGGTGAGTGCAATATTCTTCTGTAATTACACTGCTGATTTTTTTTTATTCCAAAAAAGAAATTCCCCAGTAATCCACATTTGTCAGAGTTTAGGTTGCTTTCCACTAAACCGAAAACTACCACTCTGTAAAACTGCATGCAAACTGTATTTTGTATTTAAATAAAGGAAGGATTATGATAAGATCTCCCTGCAGTCAGCACGCAAGTGAGCTCCCAGCTGGACCGGTCTTATATAATGAACTGAAGAGAATTTAGCCACCTGCCTCCACACGGGGGCAGAGTGCGCTCACCCACATGGCCTACCTGCAGCAGCCGCAGCCTCTGCTCATTGTTGAATCTCTCCACTGCTGCCCAGAACCAGCGAATCACAATGTGGTTGTCATGGTAACCTGAGGGAAGAGAGATGAGGATGATGGTGCATGAGTCAGATGAATAACAAATAAGGCCGTCGTCCTCCTCACTCTCTCTCTCTCCCAGGCTCTGCTGGTTAATGTTTAATGGACGGAGCAGTTTTGACCGTCTCAGTCGATTCCTCTATTAAAAGAACACAACACTGAGTCATGACTGATTGTCAGCTTGAGTTCCCCAGTCTCTAAGACACTGGAAGCTTTTCAACAATAATGCGCAGACCCTGAGAAAACCTTTTAATGTGATCTCCTGCAAATGCAATGTACACTGTCTGTATGAATAGAATCCAAAATGTTCTGAAAACATGATAGAGAACAGTTATTTTATAAGGAAATTTAAATATTTAAGAGTCCTTATCTTTTCTATATCATATAATATAAACATGAATAGTCATTAATTTCAGATAACATGTGTGTTTTACATTTTTTTATTAAATAACCCGAAATTAAAAAATATGTAAACTCAAGGAAAATTCATTTGAGATGTTTGTCAGTAAGTAAATCCACAGTGCTTCGAATATTTGGACAACTTGAGAGAAGCTGCACAAAAAACATAACTAATACACACTTGTTGCATGGTTTAGAGCATGGGTGTTAAAATCTTGGCACAGGGGCCACAAATGGCCCACCAGAGGGTCCAGTCTTGCCCATGGGATGAATTGGGAAATGTAAAAATGAAATTGAATTATTAACTGCAAGTTTTTAATAAAAGTAACTGTAATTACTGAAATTTCAAATTTGTCCAGATGAAGTTGCATTTTTTATGTTTAAATATAAAACATTTACAAGTCACGGGGATAACTTGTTATACATTTTATACATTTGTTACTAAATACATCTGACTATTTGGTATTATGAGGTGAGTCAGTTCAGCTTGTCAGAATTACCACACACGTGTGGAAATGTACATGTGTGTACGTTTAAAATAACTTCTTGATATTGAAGTTAATCAAATCATAATGTAGAATACTGGATTTTTCAGTTCCAGACATCTGTGATTAAATATTTTGTGATTTTGTAGAACCATTGCAATCTGGAAGTTGTAATGCACATGTAAATGAGTAAATATATAACATAAATAAATTCTGTAAATAAATACAATAAAAATGAAATGAATAAATGTTCATTAAAATGTGTACAATATATAAAACTTTTTTAAATGAAGTAGATAAAACTTTTTTATAAACTAAGAGCTACTTTCAGTTAATTTTTTTGTGTGTCTGGTAACTTGTTCATCTCCTATTGGTGCTTCTGATGATTGTCAGCTTCGTTTTCCTGTAAAAGCTGTAGGATATTCTTTGTTATGTTTCTGTTCAGGTGTAGCAGATTGTCTGGTGTCTCTAGTGGGATTGAAGGACCATTGTTCTCTATCTGGTGTATCTTTACCTCCTCTTTCTTTTCTCTTTTGTCCCTTTCAATTCTGCTCACTTTCAATCCTTTTCTGTCCCCTCCGGTCAGGTCCAGCAATATTATGTAAATTCAGTAACAATACATATATGTATATTCAAATTGCACTTAATATGGCCACCCCGAACTAAAATGAGTTTGACATCCCTGGTTTAGAACAACTGAAAAAGTCCATCCTCCACCTCTTGCCACACTCTGGCCCTCCAGCTTCATGTACCTCCTCTGTACTCTGTGTTGTTCCTCCAATCTGCCAGGTCGATCTCTGCAGTCCCCGCAATAACCAGCTCCAGTTCTCTGGCATCAAACACAGACACCAGCCGCACGTCCACCACCTAACAAACAAGTCCACAAACACACATCAGCAGGTGAAACAGATGAAAAATGCAGTGTGATCCTGTCATTCATCCTTTGCAAGCCTCACACATCATGTATAACAGACTATGTGGGGGATTTCAGAGCTTTGAGGTGATGCAGATCCAGTACACCCTTAATGTGGAGCCACCACATGTTCCTGTGGGAAAAGTTTCCAATCGGGATGTGGATCTGACTTGTTTAGAGATGCTGGGCACACATGCAACCCTCTAAGGTCTTTGACATGTAGTTGTATTCTGGAGAATATACTAGCTCCTCAATCTGTGTCATTTATTTAAATGATTCATTTCAACCTCCAGGAAAATCTCTAAGTTTGTATGGGAAAGAAAATATCAGACATCTTGTGAAAATTTCAGTGACGTTAGCAATGTGTGGCATTTCTAGCTGTTGAAACTAATGTGTTTTTGTCATCATGAATACGATCCGACAGCTGTATCTATTCTATCTGTATCTCTATGTCAAAAAATGTCACAGAGTCTGTTCAATTTCAATATGGAGAAACTATGTCACTTGAATCTTCTGATCTATTCCCTTAGGATCTTTTTAAAATAACAGTTCATACAGATGGGGTATACTCAGGGTATTATTTACACATATTTACTTGTATACACAACTTATTTGACAGGTACATGACCCCATATATGGCCACAGTTTTCACCCTGTCACTCATACAGGGAGCAGATATAGATCCATCCATCTTCTGCCACCTTCTTCTGCCTGTCCGGGATCGGGTCGTGGGGACAGCAGCCTAAGCAGAGAAGCTCAGACTTCTCTCTCTCCAGCCACATCAGCCAGCTCATCCGGGCAGATCCCGAGGCACTCCCAGGCCAGCGAAGAGATGTAATCCCTCTAGCGTGTCCTGGGCCTTCCCTGGGGTCTCCTCCCGGTGGGACGTGCCCGAAATATCTCACCAGGGGGGTTTCCTAACCAGATGCCCGAGCCACCTCAACTGGCTCCTCTCAATGCCGAGGAGCTGCGGATATAATCTGAGCCCCTCCCGGACAACAGAGCTTCTCATCATATCTCTAAGCCTGGCGAGCCCGGCCACCCTACGGAGGAAACTCAATTTGGCCGCTTGTATTCGCAAACTTGTTCCTTCGGTCACTACCCAGAGCTCGTGACCAGATAGGTGAGGGTAGGAACGTAGATCGACTGGTAAATCAAGAGCTTTGCCTTTTAGGTTAGCTCCTTCTTCACCATGACAGGCCGAGGCAGATTCACTGCATCACTGCAGATACCGCACCAATCCGCCTATTGATCTCTCGCTCCATCCTTGCCTCAATCATGAACAAGACCCCAAGATAATTTAATTCCTCCACTTGGAACCCCATTTCCATCCTGGAGGGGACACCACAGAGAACCAGCTTTATACCCTCTTCAGGGTCTTGGAGGGGGCATGAGAGTTCATCCAACCAGTCTACCTGTGCTTTGTGGATTTGGAGAAGCCTTCGACCGCATCCCCCGGGGACTCATGTGGGGGGGTGCTCGGGAGTATGGAGTGCTGGACCCCTTTGTATGGGCAGTCCGGTCCCTGTACGACTGGTGTCAGAGCTTGGTTCACATTGCCGGCAGTAAGTCGAACTTGTTTCAAGTGAGGGTTGGATTCCGCCAAGGTTGCCCTTTGTCACCGATTCTGTTCATAACGTGGACAGAATATGGACAGAATTTCTAGTTGCAGCCGAGGTGTTGAGGGGATCTACTTTGATGGCCTCAGGATCGGGTCTCCGCTTTTTTTGCAGATATAGATGGAATCTCTAAATAGTCAATATGATCATGAGGCATGATTAGACCATGGGTGGGGAACTCTGGTCCTCAAGGTCTGCATTCCTTTAAGTTTTCCATGCATGCCTGCTCCAACACACATAATTCAAATCAAATGGATTCAACAGCCTAACACAGTGGCTCATTAATTTGAATCAGGTGTGTTGGAGCAAGAATGTATGGAAAACTTGCAGGATGAGGGCCAAGGTTCCCCACCACTGGATTAGACAGAGTAAAAACTCTCTGTAAGCACAGTTTTATATTACTCAATATTACCGTTTCATACCTCATAGAAACCTCGAACCAGGCTCTCTGTCTGCTGCGCAACTCCTCTCTCTATACGCCACTTGACCATTCGCTCAATGTACTCCTTCTTGTTCTTCTCTGAGACAGGGATACCAGCCCCGCCTGGCTTCAGTTCTCTCTCTGTGATCTGCAGAATCACAGGCAGAGATGAGACACGAGCTTTACCTCCACATTTAGGACTTTGTCACAAGCAGAACAAACGCTAGAACACCCACAAACGCACCTGTCCAAAGACTTCCTCGTTGACGGTGAAGGTAAGGTCCAGCATGTCTTCGATGTCGTTGTCCTTCATCCACTGCAGGCTCTGGTGGAACTCCTCATCGAGGAACTCCAGGTCACTCAGGTCACACGGGCTGCAGGTCAGTCAGACAGAAGTCAACAAGGTGTTTATGAGCTGAACATTGATAGACTGTAAGCTGTGAGGCTGAGAGTTTGTTATCAAATGTATAAACACAAAAGACATTGATCAAGAAAAGAGGTTTAAATAATCACAAATCAATTTAAAACCAATTCAGATTGATGTGCTTTCCTTGATAGATGGACAATAAATAAAAACCCATTTTAAAAAAAAGTTGGGATTCATTGTAAAATGTGAATAAAAACAGAATGCAATGATTAGCAAATCTCATCAACCTCTATTTTATTCCCAATAGAACATAAACAACTTATCAGATGTTGAAATGGAGACATTTTACCAATTCAAAAAAACATTAGCTAATTTTAAATTTGATAAGAGCAACACATCTCTAAAAAGTTGGAACAGGAGCAACAAAAGGTTGGAAAACAACTGGAGGAGCATTTGATAACCAATTAGCTTTTGTATTTTTTCAGTGTAGCCCTGCACTAAAGTGACCAATGAGGTACGAGAAGAGGGCCGTAACATTTACGACTTACTGACAGACACTTCACAGATTGTCTCAGACTGGCTGTTTGTAGTTATGAGCCAAACTACAAGGTCATCACACACAGTGTTCAGTCATAGCCCTCACACTGACTTAAGTAACAGGACTGCATCAGTTTTGCCTTCTGATGGGATAGTAATGATGCATGAAACACTGAAGTGCACTTACCTGAAAGTTCCTTAGCTGAACACAACAAAATATGGGTAATGGATCGTTTGTATAATTTGCTCACTGCAAAGTGTGTTTTCCTTTTCTTTATTGTTACTAACAAATAATTTACTCAGATGGGAAATATGTCACATGTTTCTATTTTTGTTGCATTCTGATTATGAGAGTTTAGGAATATACTGTAAGTTGTGATATGAAATTATAGACAAATACAATGATGGTCTTACAATGACAGTGCTACAGCAGGTTCATGGTCACATGTATTTGAAAGCTGGACCAAAGTGTTTGATGCATGTTAATTACAATTAGGCTGAAAAAAGGCTTAATTTGCAAGTATTATCATTATTATTGTTGTTGTTGTTGTTACGGTCTTTTGCATTCAACACTTCAGTAGGTAGATCTTATCTGTCAGCCATGCTGAAGTAAGAGATCTTGGGCTTAAAAAGGTTGATATTCACTGATCTATAATATCAACAAAAGATTCAGAGAATCAGGTAGAATCTCTGGGCATGCGACAAGGTTGAAAGTCAAAACTGGATGCTGTTGATGTTGTGGTCCTCAGGCAACACTTAACCCTTGTGCCCTCCTCAAACTTTGTACCCTCTCGTGGTCCTTGTGCCCAAAAGTGTCCCTGCACTGAAACAGCTATAAAATCGTCATACATTCACATTTTTTTCAGATTTTTTTTTTCATAAATCACTTAAACAACTTCCGTCCTGCTAAAAAAAACAAAAAAACATTCAATTATTTTCAGGATTTTAACCCTTTAAATGCCAGTTTGAATATTTGAAGTACTGCCTTATTCATAGCAAAAAACACAAAAACTTAATTATTTTCAAAATAATAAATATTAGACCGATAGATGTTTGGTGATAATTAGACTCTTGGATATGTCAAAGATTAACCACAAAATTTATTTAATTCCATTTGTATTTTTTATGTAATATCAGATACAACCTCTGGTGGTCCTCGTGGCCAAAAGTGTCCCATTGACTTCCATTAAAACCACAGTTTTTAATCTACCAATTATTATAGTTTAAAACACTGGATTTAAAAAATTTGACTAAATAGAAGACTTTCTGCAAAAAATCATACTCTTAGCTGTTACGCTGCCCAAATGATCAACACGACAAAAAAAAAAAGTTGACGAAAATGGCCAAAATGTCACAAGGAGGTTAATTAAAACCAGGCAAGATTCTTTACTGGAAATCACTGCATAGACTCAGGAAGACTTCCAGAAATTGTTGTCCACAAAATGATTTCAGCAAGACAAAGCTGAACCACATGCTGCATTCATCACAACAGCATGGCTTCACAGGATTAAGAGTTCGGGTGATGAACTGGCCTGCCTGCAGTCCAGACCTATCACCAGTAGAAAACAGCTGGAGCATCATGAAACCAATGTTACAGCAACGAAGCTCCAGGACTGGAGCAGCTAGAATCCTGCATCAGACCAGAATGGGACAACATTGTTTTCACAAAACTCCAGCAACTGGTCTCCTCACTTCCCAGATGTTTACAGACAGATGTTAAAAGAAGAGGGGATGCTACACAATGCTGAACATCACCCTGGAACTACTTTTTACAGATGTGTTGCTGCTACCAGATTCATAATGAGCAAATATTTTCCATCAAATGGTAAAATATCTCAGATTCAACATGATAAGTTGTTCATGTTCTACTGGGAATAAAATACGGGTTAATGAGATTTGGAAATTATTTCATTGTGTTTTTATTCACATTTTGTTGGAATTGAGACAATAAAAACAGAGGTCAAAGAATAATTACAGTTAAGATTTTATACTAAACTCTGGTTATTCTGTTGCCAGGTATGTTGTTTAGTAAAGAGACAGTTTTGTAATAATAATCAAAAAAACTTTTAAAGAAATTCATTCAAGCAGAGTATAAAATGCAATGTTTTGTTTATTAAACAACTGCCAACTTATATATGTTTATAGAAGTCTCTCTCTCTTTCCTCTGTTTTTACATAATGTTTCTATTACAATTTGTAAAAACTAAAAAAAAAAAAGACAAAAGAAAATAATTTAGCTTCACAGGTCAAACTGAACGAGATTCGCAGCAATTTGTGTTAGACCTTTTTTTTCAAATATGTTCCCTCTTAATAAAATATTTAATAGGTCTATTTTAAGCTTTGATCTCACCATTTTTGATCAGATTTCATTTCACTGGATGGGGAGATTTACTGCAGTCATGCCAAATTCTAAGTCCAGACTGCACAGAAGAAAAAACATCTACATTATTTTTATAATACTTCTGAAGAAGGCATTCAAGTGTAAATTTGTTTGTATTTTCCAGATACAACAAAATTGAAGATGGAAGACCGAGAAAATGAATAAGTAAATAACTAATAAGGCTTCAAACAAATCAATAAATCACATGTTTATTTTCTTGTTCTTGTATGATATAACAATCATATAGCAAAACAAGAATATAGCTTATATGGGCTTCTACAGCGATGGAACCCATAAAGGACCACTCTTACTGAAGAGGTTGAATCCCCCTCCTCCAACAAGACCTCATCTGTCGTCAATGCAGAAATGTTTGGCTTCAGGTTCTTTCACTGAGAGGATCTGTCTGAAACACGCACTTTCTAAACAAGGTCTCATTCTGTATGTGAAGGGAGGAGATACTTACATACGAAGAAGCCCCTTGTAAAACGGACGAGTAAAAAATGCATCCAACAGGTACTGGTGAACAAGGGCCAATCCCAGGATGCGTCCACTGAAGCGAAACCTGGACAAAAATACAAGAGAATGAAAAGTGTTAGCATCATTGACTGCTTAATAGCATTTATTAACGTCACAACTGGACATATCTGTGGCTTCAAATCATTTCTCAGAAGTAAATATCTTAGATACCAGGGGCCTCATGTATAAAAGAGTGCGCAGCTTTCACACTAAAAGTTTGCGGAGGGACAAATTTTGAAAAATGCGCCGCACAAAAAAATCCAGTTGTATAAAACCGTGTGCACGCATGTGGCTGTGCAGCTTTCCTTTATACATCCCAATTTGCGTGAAATAGAGCTCAGCTGCTGGTGCCGTGGCCTGTCTCTGCCCTTAAATACATATGTAAATTAGTATAAATACGATGCAGGCTTCCACCCTTTGTTCAAATAACCATGGCGAAGGTATTGGGAAAGAGTAAGAAAAAGAATTTCACTGAATGTGAAATAGAGATGTTGGTGTCCGAGGTCCGAGCGCGTCATTAAAGAAACTGGCTGAAAAATGAAACAGTGTGTGTGTGTGTGTGTGTGTGTGTGTGTGTGTGTGTGT
>JBBBVU010000013.1:29153383-29164190 GCA_037177055.1 Atherinosoma microstoma
CACATTTGCAAGTACTCCAAGTTACGCACAAAACTGTTTATACGGTTTACAAACCACATGTTACACATACAAGTACAGGAAGTTACACACAAGTTAGTTTATACGGTTTACAAACCATGTATTACGCACACACAATGATATTGAGTCTATTTTCTCTCCATACATATTCAGTATTCCCTCTTAATACGTGTAATTTGTGATTTATTTGTGATAGTAGAATAATCTTAAGTAAATTGTGTAGTAGAGACTAAATTCAATATAGTAAATTCAAAAACCTGTTATTTACCTTTTTCAGTGTAATGGTAGTTAAAATACTGTAAGACAGACATACCGTCTGGCCCGGTCGAGGTTAGCTCGACTTTGAACTGCAGCTGCCCACTGACATGTTCGGTGGGTAAACGTCGACACAGGGAGAAACTCACGGGCTGGACACTGCATGGACAAATACAAAAAAGCGGATCATCACTGAAAGATCTGTGGCCTCTAAATTAAAATATCTCACCAAAGGCTCCATCCAACTGAGCTCATGTCTGCATGTCTCTGTGTATTTGCCACCCACCCAGGTATTTTTTCAATGAGACGCTGCACTGGGATAGTCAGCTGACCAAGGAAGCGTTTGATGATCGGTCTGCTTTTTGCAAACTTGTCCTTCACCTCGATGTAGAGGATGTCAGTCATCAGGGCCACAAATGTGTATTTCTGTAGAAAGAGGAGCATTAACACATTCTCTAAGTTGTGAATCTGTGTGACTTTGCTTGACCTCTAAGGATATCACCTCTCCGTGCCAGACGGGGTTGGTTGTGTTAGCAATGATGGCTGATCGTCGCTCCTGTCCGTGATGGCTGAAGACAGGGAAGACGCTCCTCTTTCCGGGGTGGATGGACATCTTCAGATATGGGTCAGGATTAAAAAACATCCCCTTCTTCAAGCCAGTGGCACGCAGATCTGCAACAAAACGATTCAGAAGACTAGAGCGGCAAACATCTAAAGCAAAGGAAGTGAAGGGGGTCTCTTGGCCCTGCAGAAACACAGTGGCTGACAGCAAAGTCACTGGATATTCTATTCCTGTAAAGTCATTAAAATAATCCTGTCATCGGCTTTAGTAGAAAACTGATAAGATTCTTAGTCTCTCTGTCTCTGGCAGGAAAACACCTCTTCCAAGCCACTGTGTTTCCTGAAAAAACAACTTTTCAAGTTTCCTGCAGGGTTTCCTGAAGTGTCTGAAAGACACAGATGGAGATAACTCAGCCTAAATCCAAACTTGTGGTCTGTGTATTTGCAGACTCTCCATCCTCTCTACTTGCCCTGGCTTTAAACATAGCAACAAACATCTCAGCTCACCTGTTAAAGTAAAGCTGATGAGTTTCCGAGGATGCTCGACACCGACCTGCTCTGCCAGCCCCTCCACCTACCAAAAATATAGAGCATTATTTACACTCCCAATACTAGTTAAACGCAAAACTATCAGACTTCTTGTCATTCCAAGGTTGATACAAACAAACCCATGTTTAACAAAATAAATTTACATGACTCTAAAATGTAACAGATTAAAGTATTTAATAGATCAATTTGATTTAATGTACTAACAACAGGCAATGGCGCTGCAGGGAGGATTCATTGCTTAGTGTTTAAAGGTTCGATGTGGTTGTATATAATTCAATATTGAGTCATCAAGCAATTTGATGGTATGAAACAAAACAAACAAACCACATGGCTCCACTGTGGACATTTAATTTCTACAAGACTCCTGACCAATCTTCAACAACATCATGGACATATGGACAGATTTAAACTGTCCACGCAGCTTTTATCTTTACAACTCAACTTACAGAGACAAAAAATCTTTTTGAATTGGACAAATTATTCAGGCTTGCTTGTTGGTGCTCTTAACAACGATAACTTGGTGACCATTGTATCCAGGACATGTATACAACAATCACAGCTGATTGCTTCACTTTGAGTACCTCATTTGAACCACGTTGCTGCAGCCTGGGACTGCAGCTGTTTAAATCTCGGAGTGATTCAGTACAACCTCTCACACACACACAATCAAACCCACCAGAACTGCTGGATTCTTCACAGTGATGCAGGGGGTTGTGGCTCTCAGTGCTCCACTCACTCCATGGTAGTACTTGAAACAGATCTTAGTTTCAGCTGCAAATAAGTAGAAAGAATTTACTTGGAATATTTTATATACAATCAAATTTGATTCTACATTTGGGGTATACCGATGATAAACAAAATCATATGATGACCTTAACACACTTAACACACAGCACTTTTCACACACTGGTTGCACCTTGTCCTTGTCTCTCTGTCCAAACAGGGTTCTCAGCGCCACATCAGTGTGTGCTGACACCAAGTGGCAACCTACGGCTTAGAAACGTGAAGCCTATCCGGAAGTGTCAAAAATTGCAGTTCAGCCCACATCTGCTAGGGGCTGGCTCCAAAACAGAGCAAAATTCCCATAGACTCCCATGTGAAAAAGGCCAACTTCACAGCAGAATTAAACATGTTTACAGCCTGGTTCAAAAAAACATTTTTAGGTTTAATAGGTCAGGTTTACCTTCATGACAACTGTGGGGGGAAATAATTAATTTATAACTCATTAGTTTAGATGTTATTTAATCTTGAAATTCTTCATGATTAGGGGCGTGTCCTTTTGATTGGCAGGTGCCAGATATCTGGCAAAACAAGGCGGGGGAGGCACGACCATGGTTTTTAGCCAGCTAAAAGCGCGCCTTAAAGACCCATAATATAAATTTTCGACCTTAAAACTCCGCTTTCCAGACTCGTTTGATGACACTGTGTTTTCTATTATGTGCATTTTTTATGAGCCGTCGTGGCCCAGCAGCGTCACGCGGCTGAGAAACCGCACTATAGCATTCTCACAGCCGGGACGCCGTCTGCTGAGTTTTGCTTTGCGCATGCGTTACACGCTAGCACGCAAATGTAAACGAACTGGCCGTTTTGAACGCATGCCGGCGGATTCAGACGTTAGAAGACATTATCGGAGGAAGAGAATGTTAGAAACCAATTACTTTTTCAATGAAGTAACTGTAACTGGTGACTTTTTTTCAGTAATTAGCACAACACTGTTTGAAGCCACAGACTGGAATGTCCTCTGTGAACTGAATGGAGATGACATCAATGCCATGGCTGAGTGTGTGACAGATTATATCAACTTCAGTGTACACAGTATAGTCCCTAGAAAAACAGTGAGGTACTTTTCCAATAACAAACCCTGGATCACCAGTGACCTGGAAAAAACAGCTAAACATCAAAAGGAAATTTCAGGGAGGGAGTTGCATGAAGGGGTCGCCTTCAAGGAAAATAGGTCAGGAACCACTGATCTACAGCAACTGTACAACTAGGACAGAATTTATTTGCTGTCTAATATGAATCTACTAAAAGGTTTTATCAGTGCTTTTCATTTCACCTGTCTTTGATTGTAACATTTATACCCCAAAATAATTACATATTGGTTTGGTAAATATTTTACAATATTTTCAAGAAACTAAGTGATGGTGTGCAAAGAAATGTGGAAACTTACGCTCCATAAAGTAGGGCCCAGGCTCCAATCTCCAAACAATCTGACCTTTCTGGGTGCCATTCACTCCTCTGTTTTTACAGTCCCACACATTGGATGGACTGGTTTCATCTGAAAAAGGGGAGAACTGTTATTTACAGAAGATTCTATGTGCTTAATGTCAGGATTAGACTATATTATGTCTTTACTGTGTTGATTTCATACCAATGGATGTTAATAATTTCAAAGATGCCTGGCTCTTGTTTTCTGCTTTGGAGAGCAAAACTGCAACTAAGCTTCATCTGATCTGACTTTCAGTGTGTTTAGTCTGCAGATCCTGTACTCCAAAACACAAATTTGCCTTTAATCAGTGAAATCCATTCCAAAAATAACCCCCTATAACCTCAAACCAGAAGGACAAACTCTAAACTTCCTTTGAGTTAAAAACATGGAAGGGGAATTCCGCTGCTCGTAGCACTTTTGCACACAGATTAATGAAGGCCCAAACTCAGGAAGGAGTGTGTACTGCATATGTGTGTGGCTTTGAAGGGGAGCTGAGGGTGAGGAAGGCAGGCTGCATGTCATTGAATGTCTGCTTAGTCAAGGAAGCGGTGGCTCCTCTGGGGTACAAGACCCTGGAGCAGATAATGAAGTCCTGGCAGCCTTCTGATCAATATGAAGTGACCTGAAGCTCCACCTGGCACCAGCAGTTTAAATCGACTCCCTTCCTCTTCTCTGTTTCAGTTTCTGCTCCACAAACAATAGCCAAATAAAGTTATGATTATTGCAGTAGCATCCATGTTCAATTTACTCAGGCAAATAAAAAAAACATGTATTATATATATATTACCTCCCAAACTTGTTTCAATTTGTTGTTTATATGAGACCTTAAACAGTTGATGCCACCAGATGATAGACTGAATATAAAAGATGGATATGATCTTTGGTGGCACCCATATGGACGTGGCTTAACTCTCAAATCTCTCGATTGGCTCTTATAAAGGCTGAAACTATGGCCAAAGAATGAAATAAAAAGATGAAAGTCAAGGGCAGGACATGGGCTACCCATAAAAATCTGACTGGCCAGGTGTCAGTCTAAGAATAACATTGATGTTGATAGGTTTCCAATATAGGGCGTGCCCGGGACCCACAGATGAAGACTTGAGTGGGTCCCTGGGAAATTCAATGGGTCCCCAATTTAAAAAAAATGTATTTCTTATATTCTTCTATTTCATAAATTATAGTGTTAAATTCCTTTGACTATGGTAGACATGGTTATAATTTACAGACATATTCATGTATGTAAATGAAATTAAACAAATAATGTTGAGGTACTCTCTGTAGGCTGACCAGCGTCTGGCAGGAGTGTGGAGGTAGTGGAAGCAGAAAATACAGCTGCATTAGTCTGCTGACCAGCAATAGGTGATATCTTTTTCTTCAGTGGCATTTTTGCGTTCTATTTTTCCTCTGCTTACATGAGAAAAACGGAATCATGTCAGAAGCACGATGTAGGTGAAGACGCCATCTGAGCATAACAAAATGGCGACTACCATTCAAAGTATTTTTCATCAACACCACCAGAATATGTTTTATTTATTTCATTACAGCACGTCCCCTAAACGTTAAAACATCGACATGAATGAGCTCAATGAGTCCAATTGACACAGGATGACACAGCGCTTGTCTGGTCTTATGAAAACAAAGTTTCCTCTGTTACTGTGATTTTAAACACGAGTTGTTCTTTTTTCATGTGAAATATGAGGTGTACGGAATGCATCGATAATGCATCCTTTCAGATTTTAATGCGTCAGGGACACAGGATGTGTACCGAGCAACATTATTGGAAAAAACTCAAATTATAACAATTATTCAGTTTAAACTGACCCTTACCTGGGTAAACCTCAGATACCCAAGTTCAAGTCAATGCAGCATATATATATATGTTGTTCTACACTATGTTCTTGCTCACAGCATTCATCTCATCGAGTTCCTACATGCCTGATAACTTTTGTCTGTCCAGACTGTTTACACTTTATGAAGAGGAAGTTAGAGGATGGAAGTTAATTGGCTAAAATGCTGAACAAACACTGATGAAACTTTTTTTTTCCATCAAAGCATGTTTTTGCAATGTGAGTGCTTTTGCAGCAGTGATTAAAGCTATTATATGCAGGATCATCCTCAGTGAACAAATGTTAATGAAAACAATACATCTTGGCTATTTCCATTTACAAATTTTGCCTCACTTTTGACATCAGATGATCATTTTAGTTGTAATAATCAGCTAATTATTTCCAAAAATCTTTACCCATTTTTTAATGGTCTCATTTACTTGTCTCACCCTGTTCCTGGTCTGTGCCCCTGATTCCCCCACCCCATCAAATTTTTTTTTTTACAAAAGCCTCCCATTCAAAATAAAAAGTGCAATTATACAAAGTATTTCTTTTATGAAATATAGAGTTGATTTTCTTATGAAACACAAAGTGAGTAAATTTCATGTCGTCACTATGGTGTAACTGTTACTAGACTCTCTCATTCTGAATGTCATGCCTTAGTGAACACTATCACCCAAAAGAAAGCATCAAAAATAGATTTCTGGTCAAACAGCAGAATGGGCCTGTACAAGAGGGACAGGAGTTTTTTGGCAGAACAGATGTGAGCTTTGAGTTAAAGACACTTAAGAGGCTTGCAAAATTCACACTGAAACCAGTACTCATCCATTCATCATATGAATAAAAGAGGTAAGAATTCATAACTTCTAAATAACCAATGTGCTGGATGTACACGCTTCTTCCTGTATTACCTTTCACCACCATGGACAGATCTGCCTGTCAGTTTGAGCCCAATAGCTTTCTTCAGCAATCAGGTCAATGTATTTCCCCCCTGTCAAATTCCTTTCTCTAAGCAGGATTAGCATACATTATCGGAGACCACCCCCACTCGCCTCTGAGAGGCACACGGTTTGTGATGGTGTGTGTGTTATCGTATACTCAGGCATAGCCATTACATGTTGACTCAGCTTCCCATCCTGTGTAAAGTCTCAACAGCTTATGTTTCAGTATTGACTGGAAGCTGGAAGTTGGAAGCTCCAGCTCAACTCTACCTGGCTATTCTCAGGGATCCAATAATAAATACCTGGGGTCAGCTGAAAAGCTCTGAGGACAACATGGGTCAAGTCAAGTCAGCTCTGTGACTGAATGCCTGTGTTAAGGTTTTAATCAAATACTCTAACCAAGAGAAGTCCAGTACTTTAACAATCACCACCTCTTTGAAATTTGAAAGAGAAGACAAATGGGTTGAAAGTTAATAAAGTGAAGCTGTAGCAGACGTTGAAGTTGAACACAATGTTTTTGCAGTTAAATCTTTAGAATATTTGTGGCTTAATGTAAGACAAATCTATAAATTCCATATATAGAAAAAAGCATTGTTTTCCAAAAAATAAACAGCTATTATTGCCCTTAATGTTGTCTATAAAAACTATCTGGCTCAGACAACAACTAAATGGGATCCAGGTCAGACCTGGTCCACTTCTAGCCCACATCCATCCCAGACCTGGGCCAGACTTGGACCAGATCTAGGCTGCCTCTCCACCTGCCTCTCCCCCTCTCACATGAACTCCACTCATCCATTCATCTCTTCTTCCTCCTTCCTCCATCCATCAATTCTTCCCTCCCTTGTTCATTCAACCCTTCTTTCCTCCCTCATCCATCCAACATTCCTCTCTCCCTTATTGCCTCTCTTTCCATCTATTCTTCCTTCCCTTATTCATCCCCCCCCCCTCCTTCATCAACCATCCTTCCCTCCCTCCTCCATACATTTCTTTTCCCCTCCCTTATCAATCAATTCATCTATCCAACCATTCTTCCCTCCCTTGTCATCCTTCACTTCTTTGCCATTCATCAAGCCTCACCCTCCAATGTTTCTTTATCCTTTCATCCTCTCTACCTTCCCTCACCCATCTATCTTTCTATACTTTGTCCATCCTCACCTTCCTTGATCCATTCATCCTTCAATCCTTCTTCCCCTCCCTCATTCATTTATTTTTCCTCCCATTCCTTCCTTATCCATCCATTCCTCCTTTGTCCATCATTAATCCATCCTCACCCTCCCACATTTGTTTCATCCTCTCTCCCTCCCTCACCCATCTATCCTTCTACACCACTTTGTCCATCCTTAGCCTCATTGATCCATTCATCCTTCAATCCTTCTTCCCCTCCCTCATCTATTCATCTTTGCACCCTTTTCCTTTCTCACCATCTATTCACTATTCCCTCTTTCATCCCTTTTACCCTCCCATCTCTTATCCATCTTTCCCTCCTTCACCCATTCATCACTTCTTCTCTCCCTGATCTATCCTTCCATCATCATCTTAATTTCTCATCCTTTACTCCATCTTGACTTTTTCTTCTTCCCCCCCTTTTATTCAGGTACTACCGGAGGGGCCCTAAAACAAATCTTCTCTGCCTTGAAACACTAAACATCCCAGATAAACCAATCTTGGAACTTCAGCCATATTTGTCATTAAACCAGTAAATCCACATTGTTGAGCGTGCTCCTTTCTGGCGAAACAATATGAAGGTGGGTCATTCAGTTCAATTAAATTTTCCAATTCAGCTTTGTTTGTATTGCGCCAATTCATGACAATGTCATCTTAGGGCGCTTAGACACCGGGAAAGATGTATATTTAAGAAAATTGTTGGAATTTTTTTTTTATTAGTAATTGAGACATATCCAACTGCTTGTGTTGATTAAAATTTAGCAACATAGTATGTACTGAATCATTTACAGCTAAATCATAATCTACTACAGCTACAGTTCATGAGTAAAAATGATCATCTCACCAATTTGGTACAGACCAATCCAGTCTGTGGCATCCACTTCCTCCTTTATGTCCCACGATATGACAAGGTTCTGGCCTCGGTTCAAAGTGTACTCCAGAGTGGAAGCCGTTAATGAGGATCGGCTGTGGGAGGTCACCAGGTCCGTGTCACTGTTGGCTCGCGTGAGCCCAATGGGGACGCTAACAACAGAGGCGGCATCTACGGCTGCACCTCCCCTCTCTGCCAGCGTCCGAAGGTTTTCCGGGCTGAGGGTGTGCCGCAGGTGAGGGCTGCGCCTACGTGGGGCCGAAAGGTGTTCACGGCCTCCAACGGCCAGGTTGGGTGGGTTGTGGGAGCGGGTCCTGGGTGGTAGGACTGCTGTGGCGAGGGAAGGACGCATGTTGTGCAACTAGTGACGAAGCAACTATGAGAAGTAAAAAAAAAACAACAGAAAATGGCAAAACCAAAGAAGAAATAAGGAGGATGTTCTTATTGAATGGACTGGTTGTCAAAACTATGCATTCTTCTGATTTAGTTGTGAGTCAGTGTAAAGAACATGTTGGAATTTCATTAACAATCTGTTGACTCTCTCCTCAGAAGCTCCCATATCGGCCATTTGATGGTCTGTACAAGTCAAAGGTGTCAAACAGTCACAGTCTTTGTTGTTGTATCCAATGGCAAAGACGACCTGAAGATGGGCAGAGAAGAAAGAAGACAAAAATCAACCATTACACACTCATTTAGACATTTCTCTGTCTCTATGGATTCTGTCGGTGTATGGGCTGTCTCAGTAAAAACACAGAGGATACAGGTGCGTGTTTCGGGCATGTCTTTGGGCACAATGACAATCAAGATTTCTGATCATGTTTCTGCCTCCCAGGATGCTCTTCAGTCAGCAGATGCCAGTGTAGGAACTGTCTTGGGAATGCTGCCAGAGTCTTAACCTAAGCCATTTTGTTTTTAAAGGAAAAATGGCATATGACTTCAGTATCTGGCACACTGAAAAGCAGAATGATTCTTCATTTGTTTTTAAAGATGCATTACGTAATTTTCTGACTTTAATACTCTGCGCTCTGGACTTGCTTGATGACACAGCGACATCCTTTATTTTGAGATATTGCTGTGTAATGTTGCAGCCAAGTTTCGCTTTCTGCACCATGTCACATGCGGTTATAAACAAGCGGTTATAAACACACAAGAACAGGTAGAATGCAAGATTGATGCCAAATTAGCACTCAATAGTCACTAACAAAATCTGCAAATGTTCTGTAGTGCAAGTTTGAGGTTGAAAATGTTTAAGGTAGAAAATGCCTATGTGGGCTGTTGTTTGAAGTCAAATCTTTGGTGTTTGGTATGTCTCATGAAATATTTGTATATTATTTGATTGAGAACAAATCAAAATCTGAGTCAATGACAGTTTCATTATCCACATTATATTTTGTAGGGGTGTAAATCACCAGTTTGATCACGATACAATATTATATTGATTAAATGGATAGCGATTCGATATTTGACGATATCTCAAATTCAGTCACAATCCAATTTTGATTTGACTCAATTTAAGATCTAACGATTAACATATCATAGGTAATTAAACACAGTCATTTTCATTCATGTCAAAGTCGCAATAAACAACTATAATAATTTAACTATAATAATTTTCTATTTAAAAAATAAAGATAAAAACTTACTATTTTTCTGATGCAATGGTACAGGGATCACCAACTGTGCTGCAGATTTTACATGTTTACCAGCTGCAATACACTTAAGTCAGATTATTAATTGGCTCATTAAGAGGCTTGTGCAGAACTTGACAAGCTGTCCTGTGGATCAGGATTGTTGCAGCAGGAACATTTCTAAAACCTGCAGGACAGGTGGTGATCTTGCATTAAGATGCAACATGTTGGCCCCTCCCTACATTCAGGAAAAAACACTATGAACTGCAGTATTAGTATTTCAAATGTCTCTGTGGGTCAAGATGGAGTTTTGTACACATGAAAAACTCTTGCATTAGTTGCATTAGAGTATATTTAGTAATCCGAGTAAATTTCCGTGTTCATCAGCAGGTTTTCCAAATTTAATACAGCTAAGAAATCATCCAGAGGAGAGGGACAGAGCATTTGTCAGTTAAAGCTAAAAATTAGTGCTTTCACTAAATGCTGGTAGGTAAAGGGTGAGTACGCATTTTATATTCTTTGGATATTATGATGCAGTCCTCTAAGCAGACCATGCAGGCGTTGTACAGGAAATTACTCATTACAACTAAAAGAGACTTGAGTCAATGGGGAACTTTTTCTTGACGTCTACATGACTTTCCTGGTTCCAGAAAGGGCTACATTTTGCGTTTTTGAATACAGAAAAAAATGTTTTTGATATCTTAAAGTTGCATTGCGCAAGTTTAAATGCTAAATACTATTATTTTCTTTCCCCAACATCCTCTTACAATTGCCTGATGTGTAGG
>JBBBVU010000013.1:29164290-29181382 GCA_037177055.1 Atherinosoma microstoma
CGATTGCTGATTCATCAGGCCATATTTACACATTTCTAGATGCGCTAACAATAAACAAATATTCTCAACACAAACCACTGTGTTGCCGTGGACGATGAGGACATCGTCTTGATATTGAAAATATAAAACAATTATCAGTGAAATAATCTACTCTTGCTAAATTGATTTTAGTGTAGTGCAGGTAAACAAAGACCAACGCAGTCGAAGCAGCCCAAGCTCGTGCACAACATTGGCGTCACTTCCACTTGTCGCCAGAGGGGCAGACTTCTGGAAAAAAGCTAGAACTTGCGCTATGCTCCTTTAATTTAATTTCACTATATTAACTGTGGTCAGGCCGTTCTTACAAATGGTTCATATATGACTTCTTACCCAAAATAATGAGAGGATATTCGGACATATCCTATAAAATCCTGAGCACATCAGGACTGAAATATCAATTGTGGGGCTCTGTCGTGTTGTCTGCGGGACTTTGCTGGTACTGTAAGAACAACAAAAACACTGACATTAAACACGTCAGCTAAATTATTGTGGGGATGGGGGCATCATCTGGTTAGAATGTCTCCTACACCTGATGAGGTGTCACAGGCATGTCCGACTGGCAGGAGCATTTGGGGATACCTGGAAGGATGATGTAATGTAGCCTATGCTGGGATCCCGCGGGCGAGCAGGAAGACATGGAACCGGATTGGGAATTTTGTCGCTGTTGCCCCACTATTCCACTCAGACAAGTGGAAGAAAATGATCTTCGATGTGGCAGCGAGCTTTATCTGTTCCGCTTTCTTCTTATCTAGGCGAATTGGTAACTTATAATTGAATTTTTGTTTCAGAACCAGAAAAAGTCCGCAGACAACTTGACAGAGCCCCACAATTGATTTATATGGCCTGATGTGCTCAGGATTTTATAGTAAGAATATCCGCGCATTATTTTGCTAGAAGTCATATGAACCATTTGTGAGAACGGCCTGACCACAGTTAAGTATCACAATGATTTTGAAGGGACTTTGCTTGTCAAGGCATGAAGGCATCCGATTGGTTCCTTCCATTCAGACCGAATGGCAGGGATTGGTAAGACCTATTACAGGCCTGCAGCTCTCACAAAGGTCTGACTTTTTTCGTTACTTTTTATGAATACATAATGTATTGACTACTCTCAGGATGAATGGACCACTTCACCCAGTATAACAAAAGGTGTTTCTGAACAGGATTACCAACTGTAGCTTTATAAATACAGTAACACAGTCACTATCCCAGTTACATAAGCACCTTTTTCTCCTACTTTTCTGGATTAAAAGCACTGATTTAGCTGCAAAAACTTTATATAAGTTGCATCATAATCTTATAGAGTTGCACAATGGTCTGCTGGTTAGCATCGTTACCTCCTGGTTCAAGCCGGGCCTCTCTCTGTGGAGTTTGCATGTTCTCTATGCGTGGGTTCTCTCCAGGTACTCTAGTTTCCCAGTCCAAAGACAAGTATGTTAGGTTAACTGGTCACTAAATTCTTCCTAGGATTCTTCACCATCTATATTAACAACAAAAGAAAACAGTAACACAGTGTTGATCTTTTATTAATCACTGAGTCAAAGATGAGACAGGCGTGAAGTAATGAAGCCCTGTCAACACTTCCCTTCAAATCACATCGCATCACACACTCACAGACAGCGGATATCGCTCTTTTGGCTGTATCAAACACTTCAAAGCAATAAGTAAATTTCACAGCAGTTGTGTCAAAGTGATTCAGTGCTTTACAAAACTTCAGCTTCTTCATCCTGAATCATATCAATCTTGTGAATCCTTCCAGGAATTTGCAATGTCGTGATTGCAACTATTAACTTTTTTTGTCTGTACCGCTTAATGATCGCAAACTCAGCCAATCTCCGCAAATTTTGCACGTCCCTGCAATTTTGTCTAATCACTTTAACTTTAATGCAACTTTGACAAATTTCAGCATTTCTTTGCATTACCTGATGCACGTTTGTCATCAAATTTACTTCTGTGTTTCTGATTATTAATGTGCAGATGTGTGCAGGAGAAATGTGTTGCATCTGCCATCTGAAATCACCGTGAGGCACTGTGCATGACACTTTCCCAGTGTTCTGGGAGGGATTTTGCTCAACTGGTTGAATGACGACTTCACATACAGAGATCACAGGCCCTCAAAGCAGCCAGAGCAGGTTCAAACCCCAACTGGGGGCTTATTGGGTCACCCAAACAAAAGTCATCAACTCCTCCAGAGAAGGTGCATGAATAGATGAGGAAAATCACCATGAGTCTATATCATCCAGATCTGCTGTAAATGCTGTACCAATCAGAAGGCTGCAATTGTAACTTTTCACAAAAGCAGCTTCATAATTCAGTATTTTAGGTCACAAAAAAACAGTGAAATCCCGGAGAGACTGTCTTGTGCACCAACTTGAAAAACCTGCCAGCTGTCAAACTCATTAGTGTTTTTTAATTTGGACAAGAAGCAAGTAAAATCGAATGCAGTCAGAAACGGAGAGGCTTTGTGGTCTTGTTATGACCACAAATAGAACATTTCTCACCAAAACATCCCTTAAGACTCTCTGTGGTTGTTATTTTGTCAGTATGCTCTCCCTGCTTCATCTTCCAGTGAAGCAGGGAGAGCCAAAGACAAAAGACAAAATGAGAGAAACTGAAGCTGACATCTGTGGGTAAAAACCTCATGCAACCATTCTTATGTGATAGTAATATTTTGTTTTCAGTCTTTATATTTATGCTTTTACTATGAACTGATTTCCAGAAAAAGACGGGCAGAATTAAATGCTAAGATTTTAAATATTCTCTTTTGCTGTATATTTTCAGAGGAATCAAAGTATGACGTATATGCATATATGGACTGTGACTCATAATCAAGTCACCAACTGAACAAAATGATGAACTGGCCTCTGCACTACTTTATGTGGACTGGCTGTGTTTCCCAAGCCTGATATTGAAATAAGATCTGTTGCATTTGACGCAAGGAAAGCCTGGACGTCCCTGACTGAACAAGATTACCGGAGCATGGCCCCAACTCACACACACACACAAACACACACAGAAACCTCATACAGGGATTTATGGGCAAATAAAACCTTCATCACAGATGCAGGAATACGTAAATCCAGCTCACGTGTGCACATGGCCTCATACGCAGTCATATAGCACCCGCAGGGAGGGGCCACATCCATCAACAGGCAGAAGCTTATCCAGTTGAGGGGGGGGGGACCTAAATAAGTGTATCTGTAACTGCCGAGTGGTTATGTAAGAGCTCCTGTGGCCCAACACTTGCCCTCCTACCATGTTTTTTTAGGCTTTGTCTAACACTCGTGGAGCAGGAGATGGAGCAATTCCACTGAAAATAGAAAGCGTGAGGAGTCTTTGCACCAGTTACAACCAGCAAAGAGCAATATATGATCTCATGGGAAGGCAGCCTGGATGTGATCCAGTGCCTTTTCTCTTCTTCCTCATTCCATTATAATCCCTACTCCTCTGCTCTGCACTTTGACCTGGATTTGGGAAAATATAAAGGGTCTCATGAAAACTACAAAATGAAGCTGCTTTTCCTTAATTCTAACTATTCTCTCTTAAACATGAAAAGGTGTTTACCATCTTAACATGAGACAGGAAATATCAAGAGAAAGTAGAGCTCCAGAAGATGATCGAATCACAAGGATTTAACATTTTGTCAAGGATACAGAGAAAAAGACTGAAGATTTATCTGTATTTTCTTTACGATAGGCTATTTATATCTTATGAAAGCAGCTGTGCAAATCTGTCCTGTCCAGTGTCCAC
Organism: Atherinosoma microstoma; assembly: GCA_037177055.1. Lineage (NCBI taxonomy): Eukaryota > Metazoa > Chordata > Actinopteri > Atheriniformes > Atherinidae > Atherinosoma > Atherinosoma microstoma. Next base: position 29,168,080 of record JBBBVU010000013.1, read on the forward strand.
TGTGACAGGCATGACTGACAGGTACAACGGTAGCATTATGGCTGCGTCCATATACCCTTACACACCTAATGCCAAAAAGATGACAGCATGCTGAATCTTCACAATCTCTACTGCACACGCATACACATGCAATATGTGTGCTGAAATGTTTTGTCATGGCCATATGGTCTTACACACATCTCCAGAATAAGCTGCAGAGGCAAATTATGTTTAGAATAATTCTGCGTGTGTGTGTGTGTGTGTGTGTGTGTGTGTGTGTGTGTGTGTGTGTGTGTGTGTGTGTGTGTGTGTGTGTGTGTTTAGCACTGATAGAATTACCTGAGTAATGTTTCTTTGATCAAACCTACTGGTTAAATATTTGTTGAGACATTTGACACACACTGGTTTAGTTAAAGGTAGGGTGGATGATCCTGAAAAAACAGTTCCAGGAGCATTTTCACAATATTGCTTAACATGCCCTTCACACCCTGATTGCAGCCAATTAATTAAATGCAAAAATAAAATGCTAAAATAAAATATTTTAGTCACCTGTGGAACAGACAGGATTGAAAAAACATCATCCAATCATTTTCAACGGCCCGTTCTAAACGACTGGATGGTGATATGTCTTTCAAACTCAGCTGCCATTCGTCCTTACCCCGCTCTGCGCGTTCCCCTCTTCGTGCACAAATCGCACGCTCTCAGAGGCAAGCATTTGTAAACAAAGGCAACGTAGGGAGAGCCAGAGCTAGGCTAGCTGCATTAGCTAGCATACATCAAAATACAGAACTTAAGGGATATTATGGCAAAAAAGGTGCGGATATCAAGTCAGAAAAGGAACTGATTGGGAGAAGCTGCTGCAAAGAAAAAAGGTGACTGAAAGCGGAGCAAGAGCAGAATGCACATCAGTGGGCTCAACAATAGAAAGGGTTGCAAAGTGATGCCATGGTGGACCATTTTCTATTTGATAGGTAAGATAATATTATGTCTTTATGACTGTTGGAGTAAACTATTGAGCCGGCAAGTGTCAGTGGTTAAAAAATAAAAAAGCCGGTGGAAATCCCTGTGCACGGATTATTAAAATATGTTCTCCTTTACAATCCATGCTCACAGATTATTAAACTGTGTTCTGTTCGCAATCCGTGGACACACAGATTTCCCAGACACCTCAGTTTAGTTTCGAGACAACCAATTGCTAAGGAGGGTCAGGTGTTACATTAACGTTAGCTACTGATGGCGCAAATTTTTTAATTTTTATCTTAGTGTAAAATACTTTCACTAAATACTTGTAAAATGCGGAATTGCAAGTCTACATATGACAATAGACTAGCAGCTGCGGGCCATGGAAACTAAACTGTCAAGTGATATCCCGGGGCAATCTGTGCGCGCACAGATTATTAAATGGAGAGCGCAGTTTATCAAACCGTGAGCATGGATTTCCAACGGCTTTTTATTTAAACCGCTGACACTTGTTGGGCTTGGTAACAAACAATTGATACTGCTCAGTGCTCGTGAACCCTTGCGAACAAGCATCATGCGTTCATTTGCCTCTGCTAAGTCACCAGCATTAAACTCACCACATTTTAAGTAGATTGGATCATACTGTACAGAGTGTTTAATTTTCATACAAAATACTAGATGTCTCATTTTCATGGAAGCTTGTGTTTCATCCCTCCTGGGGTCTTCCTTCTTTTGTCTCTTTCCCCAAACAAATAAGAACCAATTCATTGGAAGGCATTGCTTTTGTCTATATAACACACATCCACCTTGCTAGTACCAGGATGGACCCCCCATTTTTTTCAGAACTGCCTTAATTCTTGGTGTCATAGTTCATCAAGGTGTTTGAAACATTCCTCAGAGATTTTGCTCCATATTGACATGATGGCTTTAAATATGTGTTTACTTGATAAGTGCTCAACAGGGAGGCCAAGTTGCTGGTCCAGCCTCCATGCACATTGTTTATGGATATATCTTTAAATATTCCTTCAAGCTAATATTTTTTTTCGTCTCACCCAAAAGGAGTTGAGGAAGATGGCCACCCTCCCCGAGTATGTTTCTGTCTAAGGTTCCTTCATGCTGAGTTTATTTTTTAGTTCCATTTATCACAATGTGCTTGCTCAAAGGAAGTTGTTGGATTTCTCTTTAGGCCTACTATAATGTAAATTTTTACTCTAAATGCACAGAATTTGATTTAATTGGACTGTTTTAGAAGCAATGGAAGCCCTAAAGGCTTCCTTTGATTCATTCTTCAAGTTTTTCACCCTTTTTCCTTCAGGAGGTTTCTTTCATTCATCTTGGTGTAACTATTCATGCTCTGCAGTGCTCAGCCATTTTCAGGTCTCTGGTTTCAGGTCCAAAGTCACCCAGGGCCACTCTCCTGGGGGTCATGTTGAAATGTTAAATACTGAGATCCTAAACTCTCTGCATCCATCTTCTTCCTGAAAGTACCCTCACAGCATGACACTGCCAGCACCATGTTTCACTGAAGAAACATGGAGAGGAGATGCTCATTTCCTGTTTTCTTCCATATACACTGCTAGAATTTTGGTCAAACAGTTCAAACTGCTTCATCAGATCAGAGGATTTTTGCTTTTCAAGAGTCACTTAAGTAGCTTTTGGTAAATTTTCTGCCGGTTTGCATGTGCCTTTTAGTCTGAAATGTTTTCTTAACCTTGGACAGCACAGATCAAACAATTATTGAAAGAGGAGCATATGGTTATTTTCCTACTGAGATTAATCAGCAATGTAAAATATTAATTTATTTCAGTCACTTGTGTTTTTTCCACCAGGATTTGTGTTGTGAGCTGCAGGTGCTTTGATGTCAGCTCAGGGATTCCTGCTCCTCTCAGCCTCCCTCTGTGCTTCACTGTGCCAGTTGGTGTCAGCAGAGGGACCCCTCTGTGCCCCCATGGAGGTGACTGCAGTACTTTACTGCCTGACAGAACGGGCACCTTGAGAGCTGGCACACACACATAAACACACAGGCACTCAGGTCTTATTGTGCCTCAACAATAAGAAACCATACAGTTACCCGCAGTTGCACAAACAGTATGTCTGACTGAGAACATGAATAACCTTAAGGTGAAAGACGGCTGTGTGGTCAACCTGACAACAATTCAATACAGCAAGGCTGCACTGCAGGTCATCACTTGGTGACTCTGTGACACAACACAGGTTCAGGAATTAGAGCCACAATTTTCAAATTTCTCAGGAAATGTGCAGTTCTGTCCCACTCGTGGCTGCTGTGGAGGTGCATGTCGGGGTTAAGATACACATGGGAACGTATACCTCTTAAAATGGACCTCAGTAACTAGATACAGACTGGCACACTGCAGGAATCTGACTATTTCTGTTCTTTGTAATGGTAGCCCAGACCATCATTACAAATTTTAAATGCACAAATTCCCAAGTTCACACAATTACCAACAGCATCAGAGGTAGCATATATAGAATGTTGCATTGTAAGGGGTATGAACATTTTCATAGAATGTCTAGCAAATCATCAGCAAGTCCAAAGAAATTGACAAATGTATTTTTTCCATTGATTAAGTTTCAAAGTTTTCGACAACCGTTGCATTGTCTAGTTTAACGTTGTTTTAGTGTCCCAATTCGTAGGGGTCGACTTTCAGCCCTACCACTTGTGGCTCCTGGGATTTAAGGGTCAAAGGGTAAGGGTAAAGAATGGGATTGGGCCATCGTCTTCCTCCTGCTCTCTTGACATTCTCCCTACAACCTTCTTTTAAAGTGTGACACTGCAATAATGAACAACGACAGGCCCATCTCAAACCTTCCATTCCTAAGTAAAATAATAGAAAATGTGGTTTATCAACACCTTTACAAATTCTTGGCACTTAACAATTGTTTTGATGTCTCTGGAGTGAAGAACTCATTTTCTCGTCCCGGTATTAAACCGCTTCAAGATCCCCCTGTAAACTGCAAACTGGGAGAAATGAGCGTCAAGCATGCTCAGGATGGGGATTGGATTGGAAAACTAGATTCCATGCAGTCTGTTGGTTTCCTTAGCTAGGCTATTTGTTATTTACTGGCTTGTATGAATCAATGTATGACAATCAGATTGGCTCAAACTGATTGTCTGTGAAGTGCCCTGAGATGACATTGTTGTGAATTGGTGCTATACAAATAAAGGTGAACTGAATTTAATTGAAATGGCCAGACAAGCAGGAAGGAAGAAAGGGCTGGAGAAAGGGAAAGTCTGCCAACTCCGTGACCAAAACCTGGATAAGTGAAAGCAACTGGATGCGCGAATGGATATGAGGGATGAATTGACACACTCACACACAATGATGTTTTAAAGATGCTTCAGATGCAATGATAAGCATTGGATATATGCAGCATGATAATGCTGCTGATGCTTAGATGCTTTAGAGAGCAAAACTTTCATAGTTTATCTAGAAATTGTAATGTTTTTTCTAATAAACTTCATCAAGTGAATGCATACTATGCATTGTTTGCTCTCAGTATTCCACATCTGTCTGACAAGGATGACTGAATGCGCTGCCGCAGGCACACTGATCTCTCCTGTTGCTGGAAAATTGTAGCAAATCACTTGAAAAGTTGTGCATAACGTCGTAGGATTTACTATGAAGGATTTGCTCGGAACAGGTAATGAGGAAACGTTGAGCAGCTACAGAAGGGGAACACAATACACAAAATTTTCAAGCTGGAGCAGCTGGACTGCCAATTACCTGGGAAAGACTTCACCTACTCTAGGATGCTTGGGATTACAAGATAACTTGAACGCACCACTCTTGCGTTGTCCTGCTGATAGTCATTTATTCCATGACTGCTAGAGGGCGCTTTACTGGAAACGTAATTATAGAGGATGTGCTGTCATGTCACCCAACTGTATAACGCCACCATGTTGGACGGCAGTATGCCGGATCGTGCTGCACCCGCCCAATGGATCCAGTGAAGAATTCTCATGGGAATATGGAACATATTGCATCTAGCTCCCGAGATAAATTCTCAAACTATGCCCATAATCAAGAAGGCAAAGTGAGGCATCATTATGCGGGAAAGTGATTAGCATCATATCATGCTGAATATACGTTGAGTAGCCTACTTCTGGCATCTATGCAGCTCCGGTAGAGAACCCACGTAATTCAGCACGCCAATTCCCAAAACATCATAAAACACCACAACAGGCCATTTTCTAGTTTACTGAAATCCATCACTTCATCTGTCTGTGTTTCTGCTTATAATAAAATCTAAATCAAATGAGTTAAATTCTATTATTTATTCACGCCAGAATCCGGTTACCTAGCAACGTTCAGTTGTGGAGCTGCAGCTGGTCTCAGCGTTTTACATGGATTTCTATGGGGCCAGTTGTCTGCGGGGAATTATGACGATATTATCATTTTAAACTTCCGGTTGTTGTTTTTTTTTATTAAAGGTGCCAAAAATAGCAGAAATGTCGGCTTTCAGTAACAATGACAGACGTCTGTTGGTGGTCTTTGTGACGTTTTTCATTGTTAGCAGCTCCTTCATTCGTTTAGTCCTACTGCCACTAGCTTCACCTCATATCTTTTTATAGCCTTGACACGGAGGGGATCAACAAAATGGTTGAAATTATGGATCATTTTCGATCAAAAAACCCATTAAGAAAACTTCGAACTATGAGAGTCAGTTGCACATTTACACACAGATGCTGCTATGATGGTTTGTTTCCAGCTGTTCATGCTGGGTGGACGTGAATATGTCTCAACCAGGTAGTCTATTTGCCCGTTAAAACTAACCCCGCATCATATCAGTGTCCGTGTTGAAGTGTATTTTAAGTTTTCTTCATAGGTTTCTGATAGAAAATTATCTATAATGGCATTATCTATAATGCCAGATGTACTGTTAGCATTAACAACCCATAACAAGAAATTATGTTACTGAAAGCACTGTGAAGGGAGCGACTAGCTTCTTCACGTTTGCTGCAACGAGCTATTGTTTTGTACAACTGCTCATTGTACAAAACAATGACTGTTGTAATAAGAGTAGTGTGTGTATGTATGAGTGTGTGAGAGAAAGAAAAGCATTTCCCAATCAAAGCTTATAGTTTCAGGTTAGTGTTAAAAAATATGGACGAACCTTCCGTCACGTGACCTTTAGGTTTCTGAAGAGCTGAATTGAGGCTCGTTGGGAGATTCCCACCATCGCCATCTTGGCAGCGTCACAAGTCTCGTCACTCCTGGAAAATACAAAAATGAGCAAGGAGGTGGCGCTGAGAGGGGGGCTATGAGCGTTGGGACGGATGATTTACACAGAACTCTGAGCTGCCTGTAGCTAAACAAGCTAACCGGAGTTAACCAGCTAAAGGAGGTCCGCGGGCTAAAGCTAAGGTGCGCTGTTAGCTGGCTAAACACCACGGTTGTGTGCCTCCTCACTGCCGGATATCTGTCACCTGTCAATCAAAATGACACGCCCCTAATAATGAAATAATTGAAAAAAGTATAGATCCAAGATCATTGGTCTATTTAAGCAGATAGAATCAATGTTATATCTACAATTAAAAGTGATCCTCACTGCCGGATATCAGGCACCTGTCAATCAAAAGGACACGCCCCTAATAATGAAACAATTGAAAAAAGTATAGATCCAAGATCATTGGTCTATTAAAGCAGATATAATCAATGTTATATCTACAATTAAAAGTGATCGTCTGCCAGAAACTGATTAAGCAGCCGCAGTTCGCTCAGTTTCTGTCGGTGCTCGGGTCACAGTGAAGGAGCAACATGCGTGAATATCATTTCTCATTACAGCACATCTCTTCGTCTGCACTTGTTATTAATCCATTAACATTACATTTTCTGTTAAAGTGGACATATTGTCGCCTGTATTTTTGTGTCACACCATTTTTTTGCTGAGAAGAACAGCAGCAGACCTGAGACACAGAGAGAAACTGAGCAACCCGAGGCTGCTTTATCAGTTTCTAGCAGACGATCACTTTTTGGCACATCCCAAAAACTCAAATGTAAATTAGATGTATTATTTTGTTTTGGTTTCCCTGTTTATTATTTGTTTTGAGTTGAAAATATAACAACGGACAGATGATACATGGACCATCCTCCCATCTTATGGCAGCGATCCACATTTATTTTCTTGTCTGTTATGACAACCCGCTGCTACACTAGTGGTAACAATGGGTAAATATACACTGCGCTTCATACTAATTAATATTTCAAGAAAATGGAACGTTTTCCACCCTAACACTTGCAGGACTCTCCTCGCTTAGCCTGTCAAGCTTGCCTACCAAGGGGGCGCTGTACACACACGGTTTTGTGACGTAGCTGCGAATCCTCAATACTGTAGCAATGATGACATGATTGTTTATTTACTTATATAACAGGACAGTTTTAATCAATATTGTGTAGTATTAATACTAATATTGTGTTACCCAAATTGGCTTTATATTTATTTTTTGAGTATTCTATTTTCTTCATAAAAGTACATGGAGCTACTTATTTATCTAAATGATCAGCTAACTTGTGATGCTTCTAAGTCGGGGGGCTCCCTGCAATTGTTGTTGAATGACATAAAAATGCTGAACAGAGTTTAAACTAAATGAAATGTTGGAGTAATTCAAAAGTTCAAGATTTTAGTCAATTTTTACTTCAAATGAATAACGTTTTTTTTTTTTTCACATCTGCATCTTATTTTTTTTTTTATTTTTTTTAAAGGGCCAAATAAACAAAACATACAAATAAAGACTTCAGAATAAAATAACTATTTTCTGTCCATTATTTCTTGGGTCAGCTGTTTAAAGTAAAATCATGTAGATGCACAGAGAAGTGAAATGGTGCATGACATTCCTGAAGAGAGCGCTTCCAATTTTAAAACCCGACTCAGACACTAATTCCATTTCTACCCAACACTATACAGCCTGTAAAGTCAGTAAAGCACCTTAGTATCACCTGACTCAGTAAGGGTTCTGGATTAATGACTTGTATACCTGGAACAACAAACCAATCAGACCTGGCGGTTGACGGATTGCAGAAAAAGGCACCAATGACACAGAAGATGTAGCAATCCAAAGTAATAGTAGGACTGAGTCCTCCTTTTTCAAACCTCAGAGCTTGATGACCAAACACTATACAGCCTGTAAACAGTGTTCCTGTGGTTGAATGCTTTATATTCACTCAGTGATAAATACCTTTTGTCCCTTTCTGTTTGCCCATGTGGTCAGCTGCATAAACTTTGTTTATTAAAGTTCCAGCGTTCCAGATGCTTTCAGTAAAATAAAACCACCTAAAATAAAGTCTCCTGGTTCCTGGATTGCTCTTGGCCATCAAAACCAACTTCCAACTTGTTTTAAAAAAGGCCCCAAGAGATTTGATTGATTGATTTCAGACTGAACAAAAAGTTACTAAAAGCAGAAGAATAACTTAAATCATTCTGCTCTGACAGATGTAATAAAATGAATTAAAGTCATTGAGATGTCTATCAGGAGCAAAATGAACACATTTCATCAGGTAACAAGCGAAAACAGCAGATCAGACTTGTCTGTTGTGACATTAACTCCTGCATGTATGTATTATTATATGTTGTTCTACATCAATAAAACCTCGTTCTTGATCATAATGCAGCATCCATAGACATGTATAAAGTACTCGAGACTCAAGTACTGAAAGTAAAACCAGAAGTAGCTCATTGTGTTGTGTAGTTATTAAAGACAACAGTCAACTTGTTGTTTATGAGTTTAAATTTTTAGCTTGACAGGCATTCAAAATTCCTTTGGCTGTAGCAGCACAGGGACAGGGATATACATGAAAATCAATAGTATGAAGTATGTCCATTTCCCTCCATAGCTTATTCCCTTCTTAAACCAGTGTTTAGACTTTAAATAAGTTTTTTTTTTTAATGTTAAGACATTTCTCTGCATCCTTAACTTATGGGAGCTAAAGGCCAGTTGACCACATATAAGCATTTCTTCTGTGAAAACACAAGTGATTTCACACCTGATCACCTAATAATACTGAGCACGTAACTTGTTGTAAATAAAATCAGATCAAGCATGCATTCGCGGTCTTCTTGTAGACAGCTTGATTCACTAACGTCAGATCAAACCTGGAGACGGAGCCATCTACAGCCAAAGGGGTTTAAAGAAATTGGTAACATTGTTGTTATTGTAATGAGCAACGATACAGCACATAAAAAATGTTAAATAGCCAATAATGCTGAAGAAACACTGATAAATGTACTTGTGCAGCAGTGATTAAGCCATATAATGCAGCAGCATCCTAAGTAAACTATATTTTAAAATATGATTTGCAAAGTGTGGCATCATGTTCAAATTGCTATGTTATATAGTTTAGTGTGTAAGGCTTGTTTTATTTTGATATGCAGAAATTGTTTTTATAATGTAAAGCACTTTGTGTTGCTGGTTGCATGAAACAGCTTTATAAATAAATAAATAAATACGTTTGATTACATGACTACTTTAGCTGTAATAATTAATTACTTTTCAAAATTTAAATTTTTTTTATTCTTTTACTTTACCCTTTAATGTTCGCACTAAGAATAAAGCGATGGAAAAGTTTTTCTTTGTATTTTTTCATTTCCTTTGGACTATGCATATATTGTGATATATATAATAATATATTTTCACTTGAAATGTTTTTCTACCAAACAGTGCAGTATGCAGTTAAAGGGGTAAAGGTCTCATTTATATGTTTTCTCTCCTTTGAATTAAAGATGAAACATTGTGTTTTGTCTAGTTGATTTATTTAATCTGACATTTAAAGCATCAAGTGCATTTTTTTCTGTCATCAGAGTATAAAGTCTGTTAACAACACAGCAGTAAGAAACAAATACTCACCAATCTATCCAGTGAGAGGGAAAAGCTGTTTCACAGGAGCAGAGCTTCTTTTTTATTATTTATTTAAATTTGCTTGTTCATCTCAGATATCAGATTTGCTTTGTGTATCATTTTTAAAGAAAGATGAGCATGTTAACAGATTTGCAAATAAGGTAGATCAGATGTAAAAAGAAAGAAAGAAAGATGAGGTTAAAAGAAATTAAGCAAATAAAACGCAGCCTAATCTTGATTTTAATCGCAAACTGATCTGAGAGAAAATAAACGGCGCTGAGCTGCTGAAGCGTCTGTAAACACTTCCAGCATCTACGAGCGGCAGAGATGCAAAGGTAACCCCCACTTCTGGCAAAAATCGCGTCAGCAAAAATCACGTTACATAACAGTTTGTCTTCAAGTTGTATATTTTCTAGTCAATCTGTGCGCTGCCGAGGCCGCATTTGCGCACACGACTGAGCAGGCCATGGACTGCACTGGCGGAATGTTTGCAGGTGTCATCGCGTGCGCTATTGGTTACTGTGGGAATTCCCTACGTCATTTTTCAGTTATAGCATCTCTCTCACAAGAACACTAACATGAAACCAAAACAAAAAAATCAATTAATAATCCCTCGAGTACAAAATGCTCCACACAAACAGAGCAGGATCTACAGAGGACAGCTCTGCTGCGGCTGTTTAATGAGAGATTCAACTGCTTTGAGCATCATCATCGTCATTACCTCCACTATCACTGCTGGGAGCATGAACACCAACAGTGCCTCCATTCCTGACTGTAGCAGAGCCTACCTTTGACGCAGCGGTGCGGGATGGATGAAAACGGCGCTGCTGGCGAGACCCTGTCGGTGGTTTGTGCGCGGGGATTTCACGGTTTAGGTCGTTATCCCTGCAGTCCAAATGAGGCGAGACGGGCGGGGTGCCGCGGTAGGGCCCCCCTCCCTCCCAACACTGATTGAGGGGCAGCTTTGGGCTCGTAGTCACGTAACTGGACCGTATCCCTGTGAAAAGCTGCGGTGCTGCAGAGGCACTTCGGTTCTCTTCGTCCAGAGGTGTGCACATAAACTCAGCCACCGCCTCCCCGCACTCTGTCCGCACCGTAGGCTGCTGCAGCAGCTACTGCTGCTTTTTGCCTCCAAGAGAGCAGCTCAGACAGGCATCATACCCGAATTCCTCCCTTCTGCATCGCAATGCGCTGCAGTCAGAGCCGACGTCCTCCCAGCAGTCCCGGCAGATGCACAAAATGTGACTGGCAGAGCATGTAACTGCTGTCAGTCCTCAAAGAAGAGAAACGGAGCCTGGCGGAGGATTGCGTAATGTTTTACTGCTTGCAGAGGTGTGTCAGCCTACCGGAGACGTGGAGGGATTTATTTAAAGAACTGTGGTGCCTGGAATGTAACATAACATAGTGTAGCATATACACTGCATATTAATGTGGGGAAAAAACAGTGGGCGGCGACTCAACGCACGCACAAAAAGAGAAAAAGACTGAATGTCAACCTGTAGAACAACACCATCACACACACACACACACACACACACACATCTGTCCAATGAACGCCTTCACGCATGACTATGTTTACATTTCGATAATATGATACTTTATGACGACCAGACACATACATAGGCCTGTATAAAATTGATGGGATAGGCTGCAGCTGCCAGCGAAACTGAATTAGACTAATTGGCGTTTTTAGCCCATTTTTGGGGGGTGCAGAAGCACCCCTAAATTGAATCCCAGCACCCCTAAAATTTAAGAGATTTTTTTAATTTATTTGTTTATTTTTACTGTAGCTTATGTGTTTTTTGTTGTTGTTTTTTTACAAGCTAGAAAATTGAAAAAACTATACAAGTCAGTAGGCTACTTGGTTGAAACGAAATATTTTAAGAACAAAAATACAGCAAAAATATGCAGTATTAGTGTAACTGGCTTAAACCAGAATAGGTGGCACAATTCTTAGCTTCCACCACTCAATACCAACACATTATTATTATTACCAGCCCTCATGTTTGCTGCATTTAAGCTCCTACTCTTTTTGTTGTTAGGTAGGAGTCAGCTGACGTTTTCTCCAGCTAAGCAGGTGGTCAGTACCACCCTCCTCTGTTTGAACTCGAATGAGAGAAGCTAAGGTGCTACTGACTAGCTCACTGACTGGATACCTATTATTATTATAACTCCTGTTGTGTGCGTACAGACAGACAGACAGCCTCAGACATAAGATTGTTTTTTAGAAAAAGAAGAGCCAAGTTCAGGAAAGAGTCTGTCAAGAATATTGTTACAAGTTGGATCAATGTGTCAATGTTTATATCTGTAGTGACTAAGCCATTTAGTCACTCAGCTGGGTGAGGGGAGAGGTTTAGTAACGCGCTTCTAAAAAACCAACCAGAGCCATTGTCCACCTTTGGGTGAAGTTCCCGTTTATTTTAATTATCCAAAATGTCCAATAAATACTCGTTAAGTTTTAATCAAAATAACGGTGCCAAAACGAAAAGGTGAAAGCGGTAAAAAACTGTGTGATCCTCCCGCACCCAAGCTAACCTGTGATCACCTGTGACTGCAATTAAATACACCTGGTGCGCCCCTTTACTACCACCCACTGTGATGACATAGACCAAAATATGCTAATGACAAAATAAAACAACAAAGCAACAAATGGCTCCTACAATATCTTATTAGATATAAAACAAATTGTTTGTTTATTTGCCTTTTGGTTGACTGTACAAAAGAGAGAGAGTGGAGCATAAACAGGACTTTATTTATTAGTATTCTTAATAGTTTTTTTTTCATATTTATTTATTTTTTTCATCTAGTTGAATACAATCTATTTGTGTATGATTGTCAGTCCAAAGAGGGAGAGATGAAAAGAGGAAGGAAAAGAGAGAGTGCAAGGTAAGAAGCAGTTAAGAAAACAAACAGAGAACAGTGGCACACAAAACAGCAATTGTAGCATTCGTTCCCAGACTCCTTGTTAAGAAAAACATCCATTCACAACATAATTTTACATAGATATCATGGAAGTTATGTGTTCTCCCCGTATTAAATACCAGAAGCACACAGACACTTATGTCAGTGGACTTCATTCTATACAGGACATCTTCATAACATTTTCCTAATTACATCTATACTTTACTTTTTGCTTAATTTCACTATACAAGGAGAAGAGGGTATTTTTGGTACTTATTTTAGGGGGCTGGTTTACTCCAGAAACATACATACTGTTTATGTGTATGTTGAGGAGCTGCTGTATCAAAATGAGTTGTCTTCCCCACGAAATTAGAGTTACAAAATGTTTCTTTCATGATTCCAATCCATTCCTCTTTTGCTGTGGCTCAGCATTTAAACAACCATTACCAGATTTGATGGTTTAGTCACAGACTTCCCAAAAAGTATTTTGCTTTTATTTCACTAATATGGGAATTAACTGGTGTTAAAATGTACATTCTCACACACACACACACACACACACACACACACACACACACACACACACACACACACACACACACACACACA
>JBBBVU010000013.1:29206450-29225586 GCA_037177055.1 Atherinosoma microstoma
AAACATTGCCCTTTGCCTCCACACTTTGTTTAAAGGCGAAGGGGTAGGGCTAAGGGCTGAGGGGAAGGGCTAAGGGGTAGAATTGAGATTCGGCCTTAAAGTTTTCTTCAACTCTACCAGGCAAGGGGAGGAAATTTCTATTAAAAGTGTTTGCCAGTGATTTAGTTATGAAAATACCCAAATATCTATACCCACTATCCACCCGTTTCAAAGGATCTATATTGTCCGGGAGGTCCCCAACCAGGTCATTTATTGCAAACAGCTCACTTTTTCCAAGATTCAGTTTATAACCATATAATTGGCCAAAATTTTCTAAAATATCTAAGACTACTGGAACGGATGAAAGAGGGTTTAGATGCAATCTTTTTTGTGAAGAAATAAAGCCTTGTCATTGACCGCTGTGAAGTACGTTTTTGTTCTTGTTCTTGACTTGTTCCCAAGTCCATTTAGCTCCACTAGGGTTGCATCTGACATAATGAGGTTAATAATGCTCACATATAGCAGAACTGCAGAACAAGGAATTTATGGGATAGACATCTACTCGTGCCATCACAGAATTAATATTCCAACAGAATCATGCCAATGATTGTGGGCATTGTTTTTAATTCAACAGCACTAATGTGAAAATTATCTCCTCAAAGTAAGGAATATAAAACCTAAAAAAAAAAAAAACCTGGATCCAGGCGGTGATCCAGATCACTCCCAAAATGTAATTACTTATTGTTTCTTATTCCAATTCTAAAATTTCCCAAAAATTTAATTAAAATCCATCCATAACTTTTTGAGTTATGTTGCTAACAGACAAACAAATAAACAAAACAAAAATATAAAGGAAAGTGAGGAAGCTCTGCCTGAAAAATTTGGGCTGTAATAAAGTGATCAGAATTCTGCCTGTTTATGTTGTCCAGTGAACTAATAATGTAGCCTAACCTAACAAATTTATACATTGACAGACTCAGAAAATTTCTGCCAGCATTATGTTGCTGCGGCACCAGTGTTGCTTTTTGATTCATTTAAATTCTTCATATTTCTGAAGAATAATTGTCTGCACCTACATGGTTAAGTACGCTGCTCTGCAGCCTACATGCATCCCCCTTGGTGATTCATCAAGATACTGCAGACCCCGCCCTTTTTATGTGAGCACGCACTGATCAAGACGGGAAAACCCTGGGTTGAATAACTGGTTCTCAACCCTGGGTAACAGAGAGATATCTGAGGTATGTTAATCACGCTTCATAGTGGGGTTGCACGGTATACCAGTACCAGTATACTACCGCAATACTAGAGCTATGAAAACGGTACTACACCAGCTTTTAAAAATTACTGTACTTTTTTTGAATGAATAGGTAAATTGGAGCTGTCTCCTTAACACTAAAACTCCCAAACCACCGCCATTTGGCACTTCTACCTTACTATTTTTTGTATTACATAATACATAAAAGCTTTTAAAACTTGCTTTAGTAGATAAAAACCTCCAGAAACCCTTGACTCAGTTTCATGGAGCTGAAGTGAAACAGGACAAAGTTACAGTACAATTATGCTGATATATATGCTAGAAATATGAGTCATCCTGTTTACAATCTGACCAATCATCAGCGGGAAGGCGTGGTGCAGAATGACTGTCATGTCGGTGTCCAATCAAACCCATGTAACCAGGAAGAAAAGCACGATGGGAAATGTAGTTTTTACTAAAGGTTTTATCCAGCAACAGTAAAAGATTTTTTATCCACTGGATTTACATTTTTGAAGAAAAATGGCAAAGGTAAGAAAATGTATGATGATGTTTTTCAAACGTGATGCAGAAATTCAGCCTTCTTTTGCTTCTGAAAGAAAAAAATCACAAATCCTCTCCTTGCCCAGCAGTAAACCTACAGTAGCCTACATACACAGAGCTAAGACATGTCCACGGTTAATAAATGCATTTTTAAAATATATCTTACATTCTTAAATAAGTTTAAATTGGCCAACAGAAATGAACTGCCTTATGTTATAGTGAAGCCACACAAATGTGATCCGTTTCAAATATATATTATAAACCATCAAGGCAAAGCATTATATATATGAAATCTATTGAAACATTTTTTTCAAAACATTTCATTAGCCGACAATATTTTATCAATTTATTAGAGATTAGATATCCAATTTATTTTTCTAGTTATATCCATATAATGTTTCGTGTATAGTTTCAAAATGCAAACCTTTTGAACAATGAGAATGAGTAAAATAATGCAATGGCATGTTAATCAAAATACTGTACCCCCTCCCTCCCCCAATTACCAGGTCTAGTGCGACTGGCTCAGAGAAGGTGACACCATCCACTCAGAAGCATCCTACTCCCCAAATATCTTTCAAAATAAAGGATATAACATTAGTATTTTACCTTATACAAAAAGTACCGAAAAGTATTGAAATACAAAATGGTATCTGTATCAAAACAGATATTTGGATTTGTGACAACCCTACTTCGTTTGGAGTTTATCAGAGGCCTTGTCTCTACTAGCCTTTCCTGTAATGTCTGGAGTTGAGGCAAGGAATGAAACCAGGCAGGTTTCTGGTAAAAATGTTTTTAGTTGTCTTCTCTTAAAGAACTTACTTTAAAGAATTAAGATTGAGCTAAATAATTTCAAATGCCTCTTGTAGCTTTAAAATAGTCTCAGGTGACTCTGAAGAACAATATGTAAGCATAAAGGTGTATATTTAATATGGAAGCACAGAGAGTGTGTTTAAATGTCGCCCACTGCCCATCGCCCATCCACCCTGATGACCGACTCCACCAACCGCCATGACACTTGATTCCCTCACCGATTCCTAGGGGGGCACCACACATTGCTAGCTGGTCTGTGGGAAACACTGATGTGGAAAAAAATTAAGTGCTAAGATAAATAACATCTGACTGTTTAGATTTTACTACAGGGAACGTATAAATCTGTTGTAAAGGAAATGTAATCTTTGGGTTTCAGTGGTTTGGTCACAGGTAGCATCTTGTAGTTGGGAAGCGTTGTAAAAATATAGAATATATAGAAATTTCTATCTGGTCTGTGGGAAACACTGTACCTTGTTTGTAGCTTCCAGCATTGCCAGGCAGGAAAAGCACAGGTGCACCGGTGAGCTTGAGTGAGCGGGTCTCCTGGGCATACAGACCTTCTCCGTACAGGTAGAGCCCGTATGCTGGGTACAATCTGGCCACGCGACGGGGCAGAGCAATACGCTGTAAAGGCACACGACACCGATTAGGAGATGATTCAGTTTAATTTTGAAAAAAAATTGATTCACATAAATATCGTAATTTTTTGTTTCAATTTACAAAGTTTTTTTTTTTTTTTTTCATTTTTATTTGTCTTGTCCAGCACTATAGCAAGCAATGGTCTGGCTGCTGTATTCTGCCGAGCTAACTTGCTTTGCAAAGAGGAGCTTTTTTCCTAATTTAAATGAATAATTTTCAGCTGGTTCAAATATATCGCTGCTGCATGAATCTTAAAAACTGATATGGTCTGTAGATATTGTCATCATTCAACTTTTTCACATGGTCTGGTGTTTAAAAAAGCAAACTAAAATTCACAAAAATTGGCAATATCTAAGAATCGCAAGAAACACAGTTTAAATCTAATCGGCACCCAAAAAAAACCGTAAAAAAATCGAATCGGGAGGACAGGATTTGTTTGTTTGTTTGTTTTTGTAGTTCTTATTATGTAGTTCTATATATTAAATAGCAAACATATTTTTTGACAAAAGAATGAATAAATAAAGTTTTTATGGAAAGAAACTAACTAAAAAATTTATTATGAACATATAAACTTTTCATGTCCAAATTAGGCTAAAATAGAAGCTCTGAGCTATACTAGTTGAAAGAGTCAGCTCTTTTAAATGGAGCTAAGCCAAAAGAGTCAAACTTTTAAAAAAGAGATGGACTTCCCATCACTAAGGTGAGAGATTATGTCATTTTGTATCATACAATCTGATATACCTGAGCTTAACTTGTAAAAAAAAAAAAGAAAAGAAAGAAGAAGCTCAGTAATCCCCCCTTTACACAAGCTCTTGCACTAAGAAGCCCTGATGCATGCACATTAAGCACGCTTTTTTTTTAAGCATTCCAGAGTTCAGAGCTTATACACCTTACCACCTCCAGCTGAGCCCCACTTCTGGTAAAATGAACACATCATTGTAAGCCTACAGAGCAGGAAATGCTAACATCAAAGTTTGTTTATGTTCACCTGACCTGGTGTGATTATTTAGCACGTTCAAATCTTGTAAAGCTGATTTGAGGGTAAAGAGAAGATCAACTGTTAATTTATGGTTTCATAATCTGTCTAATTTGGGCTAATCTGATTTCAAAATAAATGAAAATAAAAGACACGCACTCAAGAGCCAGACAGGTGCACCGAAGGTGCTCAGTGAAGCCGTTCAGCAACACACCTTTTGTGATCTGTCAGGAAACGCCAGCAGTTTTCAGGAAATCGTTTAAAACACACCTGGACGTCTTAATTTAGTTTCTACATTCAAGCAGAGACATGTTTGTTTGTGGTGCATGAAGGAGCAAAACTAGGAAGAACCATTGCGATAAGTACAGTGAGCCGATTTAAGAATATTTCTCTCTTTTTTCCAGTGTATTAATTAGCAGTAGTACTCACCCGGTACTCCGGGTATTCAAACATGTAGGTCATGCTGCATCTGTTCTCCTCGAAGCCAGTCAGCAACTCTCGCAGGCCGACCACCAGAAGCCCCAGAGCTGACCCGTAAAAGGCCACTGTGGCGAGTTTCATGGTTTAATTCCCAGTCGGACTTTTAATTTCTACCCGTGCCTTAGCGCCACGTTTCGATTTTCATCTTGGTGGCTCTCTGCTAGGCGAAACAGCACACGCAGGTTGTCAAGACACAGCAACTGTACCGCCTCACAACAGGAACCACACACTCTACTATCGGAGTGACGAGCAGCATCGCCATCCAATGGAGGAGAAGCACTGAAAATATGGACCAATGGGAGAGTAGCAAGTCAGTGACACAACCTGGTTATGTTTAGCAGCTTTTGCTAACTTCGACTTCTCTTTAAACAAAAAAAATAAAAAATAATTCTCTTTAAAGTCACTTTTTGCAGTTTATTATATCTGAATGCCTTTGCTTCACGAGTTTCTTTCAGATATTTGGAAATACTTATAAATCTTTTGAAAGACTAATAATCTTTTTTTAAGAAAAAACCTGATAAGATTGCAAAAATATTTTGAAGAAATGTATTGAGCAAGCTCACATGAAAAACAAGTGCAGGATCAGAAACCCAACAGAAAAATGAAGAATGCTAGAAGAAGATATTATTGACTGATAAATCTTTAATGCATTTTACTTCTTCAGGTAAAAGTTTAAGAGTACAGACCCAAATTGAGACCCCCTACGGGATTAATAAACTCCAGGTGGAGCTCCTGGCAATTTAAATTCAAATAGCATTTCAAATTATAGAAAATTCAATGTGTTGGGTAAGTGCTTCAAAATATACCCCAAAATCAATTCAACAAAATCAACAATAGCCTACATGGATCTTAACATACAAGCAACGTAGAACACTGAAGAAAATAATCAAATATCACCATTACTGATGAAATGGCATTGATGTCAGGTAAAGGACCAGAAGACCTCTTTAGTAAGTGGACAGGGTTATATTTACATTTTTGGTCACTTTTGTCATTCCACAAATCAAAAAGATGGTTGGTTTTGATGATTTTTCGGGATGGTAATACCACAGAGTAAAGAGTGTTCAAAATTTTCTTTATGAAACACATTCAAATTCAGTGACATAGCCAGCAAACAGTCCAGACTTTGGGTTAACTGGGTTAAAAATGTATGGTCAAAATTGAAGGAAAAGAACAAAAAAGGGAGTCAATGACCAGGTTCTCTCCTGTAAATATTGTTTTGTTTTGTTTTTGGTAAAGTTCACACCCCAAAGAATTCAAGCTATCATAAGAACCAGAGGAGGTTTACTTTATTTATTTAAGCAACAGTGCATATTAATAAGCATATTAATGTAAATATGCAAGATTATGGCCAGAGCTAATTTCCATCTATAGTCACTGACTGCCATGGCAGGCCAATGCCAGCCACATAAAACGGTATTTTTTGGTTTAGTTTTTTTCCTCTTTTTCATCTGAAATGAATAAAAGACATTTCAACTTATTAAAAATGTTTTAAAATATATGTTTAACAAAGCCCTTTTTGTCACAAGTCATATTCACCTTTCACAGGAGCATTAAGGCTCTTTGGGTTTTTATTATATGCCAAGTCACTTGGACATTTTATAAGATAAATGCCATTTTAATGGAAGAAGTGATATTTTATCCTAATACTTTATCCTGATATCTTTTGATTATATGTGATACATTAATATGTAAAATTACTGAGTGACTTAACCTGGCCTTAACTCCATGGATCATTTTCAGGTGGAAGATTTAACAACATGGATTTTTTTTTCTCCAATTTATACTGACATGGGCATATTTTGTTTTAAGCTCAAAATATAGCAATTCTTTTGTCAATATCCTTCCAGAGGGCTCAATATCTAAGGAATGCTTTCTTTATGGGGCTTGAATTTCTTGATAAGGCATTCTCACTATTTTACAATGCTTAAATAAATAATCTCAGGTTATCTATTTATTTTATTTATTTATTTATTTGACAGGGACATTGCATTTGTACATAATTACAAAAGTTTTGTAGCTGATGCCAAGCAAAGCACGTTTGTAGCTAAAGATAATTCTCAACTCCTGTCCCTCGTTGGGCCTTTCTACACTACATTAAAATACAATACATTACAAAACCTATATAAAACTTACCCATACACACAATATAAAATCTATAAATCATTCATTCCTTATTCACACACGCACACAGTGCTATTTTACAAATGAATACAGTTCCGGTTTGTTTTCAACCAAGACTTAAGCCTAGAGATGAAGGATCTTTTTTACTTTTCATATTACCTCTTTTGATTAAATGTGGTGGGTGTTGGTTGTATTATTTCTTTGTTTTAACAATTCTTTTTGGCAATAAATCTCATACAGTTGGAAAGTCTCTTTATTTCCCTTTTAAATGGAGCCACATTGTAAGGAAAATGTGATTGTGGGATGAGCTGCTCATCATGAGCAACAGAGTTGAGTATGTGAGTTGTGCCCATAAAAACCTTGCCAAGTCTTCTCTGCCAATACCATCAGCGGACGTTTCTGAGGAAAGCTGCAGGTGACAGCCGAAACATGTAGTCTTGAATAGAAGAAAGAGATCGTAGTAGCTTATTCTGCTTTTGACTCTTATTTGGAGCTGCTGTTACCCCATATGCTGACAGTCAGGCACATGATAAGTGATGAGTCCTGATTCTGTATACATCAGTGGATCATAGGGTCAAAGTATGAAGATCTGGAGAACATTTTGCCGATTGCTGTATCGATAGGGTAACAGCTTTTGGTGGAGGCAGTGTGATTGGGGCAGCATCTCCCTCACTGGAAAAACAAGGCTTGTCATCATTGGAGAAAATCTCAATGCAGAGAGATATGGAGATGAGATTTCTGCAACCAGTGGTGATCCCATATTGCCACAGTCTGGGACCGAACTCTATCCTCCAAGATGACAACGCTGGCTCTCACAGAGCAGTTAATCAGAAACTACCTCCAGAGGATGGATGGCCTGCCTACAGTCCTGACCTCAACCTGATTGAACTCTTGTAGGGTCATCTTGGGCTGCTGTTGGTACCAGAGTGACCAACAGAAACACATTGTCTGACTGGTGACAGATGCTGATTGAATAATTGGATGCCATCTCACAGCAGTGTGTACATGAGTGTACACTCCAGGAGTGTACATGATGAATTTCGATATGGCATCAAAACAAGTAAAAAAACTGTTTTAAGCTCAGAAATGTATGCAGTATTGATTTGGCTTTACATTAACTCACAAATACAGTAACACAATCACCATCCCAGTTGCATAAGTACCATTTTCTCCCATTTTCCTAATTTAAAAACACTGATTTAGCCGAGAAAGCTTCTGTTATATCATAATCTTATGTTACCTAAAACAAACTAACCCAACAGCCCCCTTCCATTATTTATACCGATTACAGAAGAAAACAGTAACACAGTGTTGAGAACATGTCCTTTTATTAAACAGTCAAAGATGAGACAGCCATGAAGTAATGAAGCCCTGCTGATTGGATCAAATGCTTCAAAACAGGATGTTGTTCTGGTTTAATATTGTAGCACAAAACAGTATTGATAAATAATCTTTATTTCTCAAACATCTAATAAAAGCAAAGGTCAGCTCTAGCATTATGAAGCCGTCTTAACCAACATACAAGCATGTAGCTGCAGTTCCATCACATCAGCAAAAGGTCAAATATTTTGTGTTGAGAAACAAATGACATACACTTTTCTTTTAGGGGTGTGAAAGCAATTAGACTCATTTACAACATCTTAAAGTATATACATTAAGCTGAGAAGTACAGCATCAGACATTAAAAGTGTCACAAGTCAGAAGTCTGCATCTTTTTTACTGTTTAAACATGCTCTGGACGAAGTATGAAAATGTGTGCAGCAGATCAGAGACAGACTTCAAAGGAAAAAAAAACCTCTGCAGGTTATATACATTTCAATCACATCTATAAACTCAAGTCAGACAGTGTCAGAAGTTAATCTTCAGTGTTTGCTTGGATGACTGATTGCATTGGGACAGTCCGAGTGGTTTTCTTCCCAATCAGTTAATCCCACTGTTTCTGTCTGTTAGCAACTCCCACCCATTAGATAACATACCGTAGATAAAATACAGAAGTTGGACAAGTGAATAATGTAATTCACTGGCCTTATTCCAGAGAAACATCTTACAAACCCATTATAGTTGTACTCGCTACTTTCAATGTCATTAAAGATGGAGAGGAAAACATTCAGCAGCAGTTCCGGGCCTTGTCTCCATGGTGACAGGTGAAGAAATCCAACTTTGTCCTGGCGCTTTTCTCTGACCTCCCACTGAAAAATGGCACCCATCTGCCCTCTGGGAAAAATCTGAAGCTGTGTTTGCTCATACGGGGGGAGGGCCCTCATTCTGATCAGTCTGCTTTAAATGTGAAGCACCTCAATCCAAAAGCTTGGAGTGCTCTACCCGTGTAATGGTCCAATCCGGAGGCACTCCTTTGGTAAACTCTCTCTGGAATCTGTCAAAGAAGAAAAAGGTAAAATGATTCATTAATGTCTCACAGAGATCTTTATTTTGTCATTTCACAGCACTCCAGACAACAAAACACTCAATTCACTCATCTGAGCAGAGATCCTCAAGCTTAAAGTGACTTAGGTTGTTGGTCTGAGTATTTCCGAAACTGCTGCTCTACTGGGATTTTCACACACAACCATCTCTAGGGTTTACAGAGAATGGTTTGAAAAAGAGAAAAAAAATTTAGTAAGCAGCAGTTGTCTGGACCAAAATGTCTTGTTGATATCAGAGGTCAGAGGAGAATGGGCAGACATGTTGGAGATGACAGAAAGGCAACAGGAAGTCCAATAAGCACTGGTTCCAACCAAGGTATGCAGAATAGCATCTCCGAACACACAACATGTCCAACCTTGAAGCAGATGGGCTACAGCAGCAGAAGACCACACCAGGTGCCACTCCTGTCAGCTAAGAACAGGACTGAGGCTACAATTCACACAGACTCACCAGAACTGGACAATAAAATATGGAAAAACGTTTCCTGGTCTGATGAGTCTCCATTTCAGCTCCACATTCAGATGGTTGGGCCAGAATTTGGTGGAAACAAGATCGAAGCATGGATCCGTCCTGCCTTGGATCAAGACTTCAGGCTACTGGAGGTCTAATGGTTTGGGGGATATTTTCTTGGCCCACTTTGGGCCCTTAGTACCAATGTGGCATGTTTAAACCAACTCAGCCTACCTGAGTATTGTTGCTGACCATGTCCATCCCCTTATGACCACAGCTTAGCATCTTCTAAAGGTGCACTGTCCTGCTACTTCCAGCAGGATAATGCATCATGTCACAAAGCTCAAATAATCTCAAACTTGTTTCTTCAACATGACAATGAGTTCACTGTACTTCAACGGCCTCCACATTCAGCAGATCTCAATCTAATATTTCATCTTTGGGATGTGGTGGAACAGGAGATTCTCAACATGGATGTGCAGCAACTGTGTGATGCTATCATGTCAATATGGAGCAAAATATCTGTGG
The DNA here is from genome assembly GCA_037177055.1 of Atherinosoma microstoma. Classification (NCBI taxonomy): domain Eukaryota; kingdom Metazoa; phylum Chordata; class Actinopteri; order Atheriniformes; family Atherinidae; genus Atherinosoma; species Atherinosoma microstoma. The sequence continues at coordinate 29,216,656 of JBBBVU010000013.1, forward strand.
AATGTTTCCAACATGTTGTTTAATCTATGACACCAAGAAAGAAGGCAGTTCTGGAGGAAACTAGCAAGCTGGACCTGATAAAGTGGTTGGTGACTGTATTTAATCACAAATTGAAGTCACTTTGATAAGAAAAAAACAAGACCTGACAGATTCTTCAATTTGATGCAAACTTTCATTTTGAACATGCATGTGGTGGTAGAAACAGTGGAGGCCAGGACCAGTGACCATCTGGCTGTGAAGCAACGGTGCTAACCACCACATCACCATGCAGTGCACAGTACATGAATGTTGGGAATAAATAAAAATTGTAAAAAAACAAAACAAAAGCAATTGGTTTAGAGAGCAGTGCAGGGATTCCTGGGGAGGCACTTGAGGTTTCTCAATCCACACAGGATGTCAAAATCACATGTGCAAACGTGTAAAACCATGTAATATTTACTGGATTGTCAAATGTCTGCACGAAGGTAAAGTGCAACACTGCTGTTACACAGAGAAGTATGTTGGTTGTTGCACGGACGAGTACTTGTTTGTTTGTTTGTTTGTTTATTTGTTTGTTTGACGCAGGAAAATAAAGTAATTCAGCGTACGAACTGCTGACTAATGCATTTTGATTATAAAGACACGCCTGATGAAAACATTCTCTCTACAATGACACCAGCAAGTGGATAGAGGGTCTTGAATCAAACATCCTGCAGTGGAAGATGCTTTTCATGTCCAAACTGGAATATAGAAGTTGGAAAAGAGTGCTTAGCTTTGCATATGACTAAAACAATTGGAGGAAATTGAGTCTTGTTTTCCCGATGATATCACATCACAATACTCATCAAAAGAGTGTTGGAGCTCTACATTCCCAGCTGAAAGGATGTGGAAATCCTCAGATTTGAAGGTCAGCTCGCTCTCCCTCAAAGGGAATCAGCATTAAAAATAATATTTCCAGGAGAAGACAGGAAGTTTAGAAACGTTAAAAAAGACACACCCGGACAGAGCAAATACACGCTTTCAGGTTATTTTCCAATTCAGCACAATGTACCTGTCAGAGACGCCCTTTAGCTCTCTTGTAACAATAAAAACAAAAAGTCCATAACACGCTGTCCCAAACGTCACAGCTGACATTTCATAGCTGGCCAGAGGTGTGGAAGCCCAAGGTGGCCGTTGGTTTGTTATAAAAGCAAACAGAGTGGATGATTGTTTTTCTGAGGGATGCCAATAATACTCTGGAGATTATTCTTGCTGGTCCAAGTGTGTCTAGTCCAGAATTGGCAGCACATATGTTAAACATCAGAAGTGTTATATACTTAATACGGTAATGCCATATTGCTATTTTTAGCCTAGCATTAGGATTTCTGTGTAAAGAATGCCAGTTCTTTTGTTGCCCATTAAACAAACAATGACCAAATTCCTCCATCTTTGGTATGGCTTGGTTTTAGCTATCATAGTATTCTATAATAATCCAGAAGTTCAAATAAAAGAGAGGCATGTAGGTCATTAATAGAAGGTGTAAAGTGTCAGAGGCAAGGTTATCATTAACCAAGCAACAGTGGGACAGCCTAATGTTTAGATAGTACAGATTCCAAGTCTGCAGGCGGAAGCTCCGACAGCTGAACACACCTACCTCTATCTTGGTCCGGTAGAGCACCAGCCTGCGTAGTTGTGTGAGCTTGGAGATGTGTGTGAAGGCCTGCGGGTGAAGACGGTCACAGGAGGACAGATTGAGCTCCTGCAGAGCTGGACAAGTCAGAGAGATGACCTCCAGACAGCCTTCATTCAGGAAGTGACAGCACGACATTTCCAGGCAGACCAGGCTGAGACCACATGCCTTCATGAAACTGGGGAGGAGATAAATCCACCCCACATCAGCACCTTTTTAACAACCTTGTTTATGATGCATTGCACAAGTTTATGTTTTCTTTGTTTTCAAAACTATCTGCACTTGGGAGTATTTACGACTTCTCCAAGGTCATTTTGCTACTCTAGCGTCGGTCCGCTGATAATCTGACCTGCTGAAGCCCGTCAGGGTGAGAGCGCCACGGTTGCCGGTCCAGGACAGGTTGAGCCTCTGGAGGAGGGTGCAGCGGCTCTGCAGGTGTCCCAGAGAGGCGTCATTCAGCCGGGCCCAGTAGGGCTGCAGACTCAGCTGGGTGTACTGCAGCGGGTCGCAACAGTGCTGGTGCAGCAGCTTGCAGCTCTGGGCCAGACGGCAGAGGTCTGGCAGGGTCAGGTGGCTCAGTATCAGCTGGATGAGCTGTGGACGGAAGATGGGGAGAGGGGTCAGGAGAGGAGAGGAGAAAGGGAAGGGTAAGATATGAATGGGGAGGGAGGGGAAGGCAAACAGAAAGAGCCAAAAGAGACAAAACATGTTTAATCTGATAGCAAAACATGGCAAAAAGCAAAGCGTAACACAGAGTGGTGTCACCTAGTAGCAGACAGAAAATATTAATTTTGTCCCCTTTATCAGACAGATCTTAATAGTGGTTATCCTGACACAAAGCACTGAGAACGGGATCAGTGGAGAGGTGAGGCGACTTGTTTTGCTCCGTGTCTGTATGCCTCTCAAAGAGAGAAAGAATGACTGCTGGTGTGAGTGTGCGGCGGTGAATTAACAATACGCTGTGTTCAAACCGGGATCAGCTTACAGATAATAGCTATATTGTCTTTCTGAAACAAACACATGGCAGTTGTGAAGACTGCTGCTAATGGCAGCGGTTTGGAAGGAAGATAAGAGAGCAAATATCAGGAGCAGCGCTGGTGTTTTCAAGCTCGCTTCAGACAACATGATACGCACGGCATGAAAATGACTCAACGTCTGAGAGCACGTACGAGATCGGGATGGTGTCAGAACAGGTCCGAGCCACAATGTTCCTGTTTGTGTGGAATGCAATGTTATGGAAAGAGAGAGTACTCCCTCTTTCAGTGATCAGGTTTTCTGCATCTAGATGAAAATAAAAAAAATGAATAATCTGGTCTGTACCAGTCATTAAAATTGGGTAAAAGCAGCCTTAATAAACAACACTAACATGTTTGATTTGAACCACACAGACGGCTAATTCGCCATCCATCTTTCTTCCTACCTCTGCTCTGAGCTCTCGCTAACCAGTAAATCCGTCTGTTGTTGACTATTGTCTCATCTCTTGATCTTTCCCTTTCAATAATGTCCTCTTGCATTCAGCCACAGTGCGCCATTAAAACAGCCAGTGTGTTGATATCCAGTTGTTGGCGTGTGATGTGGTGGCATAAAGTGAAACGCTGCTGTAAAGTGAGGCGGTGTCCTGGAAAAGAAGTTGTGAAGTATGGTTTCCCAGCCTTGGGATGCTGCAGGGCAGCGATGGCTCCAGAAATGTTCATAATGAATGTCACTGTGCCACTAAGACGAGTCAGAAACGCAGAGTTTTAAGGTCAGAAAGTTACATACTACTGCTTTACCTTAATGCCAAGGAGGAAAGACATCAGCAATAATCTTATAGAAGCAATTGTTGCTGCCTATCAATCTGTGAAGGGCTACAAGGTTATTTTCCAACAGCTTGGAGTCCATAATTCAACAGGAAATAGGTCCTAAGCAAATGCAAAGACACTCAGACCGATGATAATCTTCTCCAGAGTCAAAGTTCAGACCATGCAATGTTCGGAGAAACTGCAAATAACACATGAGCTATATCTCAGACTCTACAGGCCTCAGTTCAAGGAGAAATTGTCTTCTCTCAAAAAAAAAAAAAAAAGAGCATGGTAGCACAGCCAAAGTGGAGATTTTTGGCTATAATGATCAGCTCTTGATGGCAAAAAACCCAAACACGGCATACCAGCAAAAACACCTCCAACCAGCTGTCAAGGATGGTGGTGGATGTGCTGATGATTTAGGCTTGTTTGGCAGCTATAGGACCCAGATGTGTTGCAGTCACTGAGTTAGCTATGAACTCCATGCTTTACCAAAGCACTATAGAGTCACACAGTTGAAGCTTGGCCCTAATTGGGTCATTCAGCAGGATAATGATCCCAAGCACAGCAGCAAATCAGCAGGAAAGAAAGGATTTAAGGTGTTGGGATGATCCTGTCAAAGTCCAGGCCTCAACTCAACGGAAATACTGAGTGGGACATTAAAAGAGCTCAACATAAGCAAATGCCCACAAACCTCACTGAACTAAAGGAAAGTGGACCGAGATTCCTCTGTGATGATGTGAGAAACTGATAACATCACAGAAACATATAACTTCCTGCTAAATATGGTTCTACAAGTTACTGAATCATGGGATGTACTTTGTTTATCACATGCTCCTTCTGCATTTTGGCTCAGTTTTTGTTCAATAAATAGTGACAGTGTAAGATGTCACGTCTTGTTTATCTGAGGCTGTTTTTACCTCATTTTAAGACCCTGCGAGGACCAGATGATTTGCTATTACAAGCTGATTTGTAAAGCTTTAGAACTGAAAGAGGCTGTACTTTCAAATGACGGTCTCCGTGGCACACACACACATAATGCTGAAAGCTATGAAGAGATGTGAAGATATGGATACGGCAAGTTTTATAGCACTACCTCGGTCACAGTGAGATAGATTAAACTTCACACAACCCGTCCTCACCTCATACGGCAGTTTGTCAAAGTAGCCGTTGCCCGTCCTCTGGTGCTTGCCGTCTCCTCCTAGCCTGAAAGGCCCTCCCAGGTCAGAGAGCTCATCATCACTGTCACTCAGGTCACTAATGTCAATGAGGGGCATCTTATAAAGAGCCAGCATGGGCATCTCCTTTACCCCGCGCAGGATGACGGCGTCCAGCTCTGTGTAGTAGTCCAGCAGGGAGCTGTTGACCTCAAGGCGCAGCAAATTGGTGGGGAAGTTTATATGCTTGATTTTTGGGGAAAACTGGCGTGCCTGGGGAGTCAGCGCCTTGGTGGGCTCCCCGGACCACAACACTTCCCACCTTGATGACAGAAAGTGTGTTCAGATGTTGTACAATGAAGCTTAGATATGTTTCTTTCAGATCACATGTGCTACCGTACACAGCATCCCTGGGATCTGTGCAACCAGATGTAAGAGTTTTACCTAATCATAACAGACTGCCCAATGTTTATTTTCAGTGCAACTTCTTGTCAAGCCTCATTATTAATAATTTAATGCCAGATGCTTAACCAATCATCTAAAACTAATACAAGTGTGTCCATTTACATAAAGCAGGACAAGAAAGTTGAATTAATTATTAACTAAATCTTGTGCCTGGCATAATCTTCTCATGATGACTAATAAATTCCAGTACAGCCTTTAAATGCAGCCATGATTCACTCCAGGAACAGGGAGCTTGGCCTGTACTGGAAGCAGCGGTACTCACTGCATGCTTTAGAAGTGTTAATGAACCGAATATCTACACCAAAAGATCATTACCTGACATCAATAGGTGGGTTCTGAGAAAAAGGGTTGTGAGAGCAGGCCAGGATCTGCACGATGGCTCCGGGATAATAGGTCTCAAACACCTCCACTGCTGTAGGGTAGACAGGCTCCTCAAAGCCCAGCTCAATATAATCCTGGCTGTGGAAGCCGTTCGGGGTGCGACGGAAAGGCAGCGGCGCGCTGGCACACTGTTCCCACCATGTCCCGTAAGCTCTGAAGACGGCAGTCTGGGTGAAGTCCCCTGAGCTGGGGTAAACATTAGGAACCCCCGCCAGGTTCCACATGGTGTAGGACATGCTGTTTTCACTGCCATAGTGAGAGCTGAAGTCCAGAACCTCCTTGGCATACTGCTTCACTTCCACACTGACCGGCAGCACCGCACGCTGGCCGGATTCCACAGCCCGCCGACTGGTCAGAGCCTCGCCTCGAGTCCCACTCCTGGAGCGCCGCCGCAGACATATATAGTAAAACATGCTCAAGAGGGTTAACATAGGGAATTCTGGGACTGATGGGGGCAGAGGGGAGAAATGGAAGCTAGAGGGAGGAAGAGCCTCCAACTACTGGTAGCACATTGTCTCAAGGGCCGGGATGTACAAAACGTAGGCTAGAAGCCTGGCTGCATGCATGACCTGTGGGTTAGGCAGAAACAAACACACGAGTGAGAATAGCAACACAGCAGGTCTGAAACACACACAGTACAACTCTTACTTGGTTATTAGATCAAGTCAATCATAATGAATATTTATCTCCATGTATAAAACCATAAGTTTGGCAACACTGCAAAATTTTTTGGCTGAGAGAAAATTAAAGATTTGCAAAATACAGAATTACATCAACAGCCAAAAAGAGTGATCTCTGCCAAATTTGAACACTTTAAAGACAAAAATTCACAAAGTTTGAAGGTAACTCATAGTTGTGTGAACCTTATTATCGAAAACATGATGTCCTGCCAGAGCTGGGGTATTCATTTAGCTAAGCATTACTGTTAGTCACGAAGAAACTACCTGCATGCTGTTACCGCAAATACTGTGCTATAAAAAGGTAGTCTAGTATCACTGTTTGTGCATGTTGTACATTCCCATTTAGAGCTAGTCTTGTTTTTCACAACATGCCAGTGGTAAGCTACAGTCTGCAGATCATGACAACATTTTTATCAAGTCAAGATGAAAACGGAAAAAGCTAAAAGTCCTAAGCTAGAATTCAAAACTTCCACCTAAAAGTTAAAAAAATTAAATCTGCACCCCAAATTGGCATTTTATTAATGAATAATTAAAACTGAAGATTACAGTGGGAAAGTACCAGCAACAGATACGTCAGCACTATGAGATGTAATAAAACAGAAATTAAGCAGAAGTATGATTCATCTAAAAAGGACCAAGCTGTATTATCAGTCAATGAGCTGTTCCACAGCCTCAAATCAGCTGAATAAGCTCCTGCTTTGTTATCGTTTTCTCATTGACAGCAGCCTTGTCGGTCCTGCTGACATTTACTCATGTGTGGGACACACAAATCAAGAAGGAATCAGCATCGCAGAAACTTCTGTACAGTATCTAGAGTTGACTCGTGCCACGTCAAATAACACTAATATAGTGGTTGGCTAAAGCAAACAATGGTAATTAGAAAGATATAAAGGGACAACCTGTTATCCTGTGTCTTCAACAGTCCCATCAGCTTCATGTAACTAGACTGGAATTATTGTATAACTCCCAGAATTTTACATTGAATGCTTTTTTTTTTCTATCAACATCTGATACAAAGTTAAATTTTAACTTATGACGTCACATTCAAGGGAAAGTTACCCTCGGCAGCTCTACCTAACCTGCATATTAGCCTTATCAAGGCTAAAACAAAGAGAAATAGCTATAGTAATATGATCAATAACATTCCTTTAACCCTGTCTTGTTAAAATTCATGTATCTAAACTTCTAATTGAAGCCTGTTAAATTAACATACAACCTTGACTGACTTTAAATGCTTCCCAATTACAAACAGCACACGTCCTACTGCCTGTCATTCCGCATTAGTTCAGGAAAACCACTGCGGTGTCATCTAGTGATGTAAAATTAGACAGAAAGATGGGCTGTCTCCCACAGCTAAAGCTGTCGGTGTTAGCTAATATTAAATAGCTGGTGTTAGGTAGCCGGGGTTGGCTAGCTAGCCTACAAACAAGCTGAGCTATCAAAACATGAGGAGTTAGCTTCTTAAGGGTGTCTGCAAAACCAAACCATCAAAACATGGGAACATAAATTAAATTTACGGTAAACGTAGGTCGATAAATCCATTCATGAGGAGAAGTCCGCTTATTTCCTTAAGCTTTATCCGGATATTTCAGACCGCAAACAATATTCCTGGCGTTTATCTAGTGGTGCCTTCATGGAACAGTCGGTAAACACAGCGACTAGTGATGAGCACACATCAACCAACCATATAATCAGGAAATATATGTAGTACATCTCATATTTCTGTGATACAGTTTTTAGGACATTATATGAAGGGGAAAAGTGTGTTTACTTTGTAGTATTACTAGAAGTTGAAAGTGATTCCTTTTTTGGGGGTTACTATTATTATTATTTCATTTCCTCTCCACCACCGCTTATACTACACAGAACTAATTCGTTTTTCAAAGAAAAACTATTTAATACCAATTGTAAACGACTTATGTCAAACAAAACATGATAGTACAGGTTGAAACCGAGTAAGATACGCAAAATGGGAAACTATGGTGCACATTGAATGCAACATCATCGCCCTACAACAAACTGTCAACATCCGGCCAGCGTTCTTTCAACGCAAGGGATTGTGGGCGTAGTAGTCTTTTAGCTGAAGAATGACAACGCAAGAAATGCAAGATAGAAATCAGTCTAAAAATCACTAAATTCTCACGTTTATCTGTGTGTTTAGAGCTGTCTGACTAATTCAGCGGTTCTAAAACTTTTTTCAACATTGTACACCTGTAAAATATTTTTTCGGCCAGTACCCCCTAAAACCGGGATTGTCAGTTTACATTTTAGTTAGGGGGCAATCTGATCTCGAGTGGACCGGACCAGTAAAATAACAGCATAATAACCTATAAATAAAGAAAACTCCACATTTTCCCCTTTGTTTTAGAACAGAGGAGTACGCTTACATTATCAAGATGTTTACATTTAAAGCTAGAGTTTATAATGTGGATAGCTAGCAAGATTTGAAAGTGACACCTGCTCTAAGCTCCACCCCTCCCGTCAATGCGCCGTTCGACAGCAGCGCCGAGATCATTTAATGGCTGTGGACTCGACCATGGTTGTAGCCATGGCTGCTATCACAGCAACCACAGGCTGCTACTGCTTTAGAATGGTTACAGCCACGGTTTGTTCGTGGCCACGGTAACGGCCACAAGAGTGGTTGTGGCAAGGGGCAACCTCGGGCTTAGAAACATGAAGCCTATGCGGAAGTGCCAAAAATGGCAGTTCCCCCCTCACCCGCTAGGTGGTGCCTGCAAAACGGAGCAGATCCCCATAGACTCCCATGTTAAAAAGGCCAACTTCACAGGAGAATTAAACATGTTTACAACCTGGTTCAA
>JBBBVU010000013.1:29235389-29246969 GCA_037177055.1 Atherinosoma microstoma
TTCAAATGAGGTGTCATTGAATAATTTTGACCTTTTAGTTCTTGAGTTATAAGCTTTGGAACTTGGTATTGTCAATAAGCGGAAATTTACATTAATTAGGTGCGAAATAATTCGTGAGCACAAATTTCCACCGACTTTTTTTTCTTTTTATCAAATTAACCGCTGTCACTTGCTGGGCTTTGTAGGATTCTGTACCTGATACGAAGTGGTCGCTACATAGGCAGAATCCGTTGCCTGCGGGGTCCCACAGCTCCATTTTCTTCTTATTGATTGGAGGGAGAGGGCCACTGATAAATATCCAAAGACCCAGGCAGCTGATCAAATCCAATAATTTAGTAAAATCCCATTTGTCTCAGATTCCTCAGATTGTTGTTTTACAATGTCGTTCGATCCTATATGAAGGATCAGGTTTTCCATAGTTGGGTTCACAGCCACAATCTGCGTAATTTTGTCTCTCACATCTGATTCCACATCTTTGGGTAAGCACAGTACTTTTGTTTGATTTCCACACACATTTCTTAAGTATTTCACAGACGTTTGCTTCCGCCTTTTACTCTCTGAATCGTTATTTGGTCTTACCCTGTTGTGAAGGGAGATTTCATCCTGGTCATCAGGTGTAAATCCAGTGGAGGAAACCTGTTCTGTAGCTCCATGTCTGGTTGAGCAGGAGGCTTGTTGTTTGTTTTACTTTTACTTTTGACAGCTGACCATGATTGTGTCTTGCTAAGGAGAGGGATCAATGCTGCCCTTCATGGAGGTGCTGGCCAGCCGGTTGCATCGCTAATCTCAGCAAACTGTGCTCTGCCTCTTACTCGTCCTCCTTTTCCCCTGTGAGATCATTTACTCCTCGGCACAAGAAACCACCTGTTGAGGCTGTCTTTATCTTACAAAAACCAGAAACAACATGAGATACTAGCAACAATCTTAACTTGGCAATGGCATCTACTTCCTCCTTCTGGTTTTTTCTGTTCTTCAGGGATACTTGGTTAGTCTCTGATCTGACCCTGACACACAGCCAAAAAACTGTGGAGGCGCTAAAATACATAAGAAGAAGAAAGTAGTTTGACATTTTATTGCACAGAGATTACAGTTCTTCATGTTTCCTTACACACATTTTAAAGCTTTGTAAACAGAGAAGCAGCATCTTCCCAATGTGGTCAGTATCTCCTGCTAACACAGATTTAAATCCCTGCTATCACACTTCTTCAGTAAGTCTCAGCATTTAATGGGTGTGAAGGACAACCAGTGACCGACTACGTGGAGCAGACAGAAGCTCAGAGGTGTGGCTGCATCTAATTAGAAGGGCGACTACAAACTAGGTCGTTCAACATTCAGTAAACCACTAGTTGACAGTGAGGATATAGATTGTGTGTAAGGGGTGCAGAAAAAGCCATTTCTTCAGATGAAGTCTTTTTCAGTTAATCCTAAAATTAAAATGTTTAAAAATGGTTTGGATACAAAAAGAGAAAAAGAAGGTCAGATGGGGGAAATGTGCCATAGGAAGCACTTGCAGCCCTCTGAACAGTCTTGGCCTATTTATGTTGGTGCTGTTCACTATTCTGATGTCTGTCTTGAATTCCTCCATCTTCCACCAGGAACTATTTTCAAGAGCAGTAAAATGAGGCAGTGCAGCTTTCCATCTCTTCCTACAACGGACAAGAGGGGAGTCCTGGTATGTTTTTTGTCTGGCTTCCTTTTGCAGAGCAGTGATGATGGAGATATGCAGACATCCATTGCTTCATTTACTCTGGGTGCACAAGTGTGCACAACACTACAAAGAAGTCTCATCTGACAGAAAACAAAGAAATGGCACATATCTTGTTGGTGTTTTCTATTCTGTGAACACTAGGCTGGATTTTTATTCATTTATTTTTTTTTTATCTTGAAGGTTGTTATCAGGCAGTTGAAGGAGAACCTCAAAAAGCAAGTTGATTCGCTTCCAGGTGATTGGCCAGTTTTGGATGAAGTTGATGTGTGACTGCTTACGGAGTTGGGGCCATGCCGCGGCTCGTCTTGATTTTCTCCAGTCTCTTAGACAGGTGGCTGTTGTTTGATTCAAGTTCTTCAACCTTATCCAGCGCTGATCGCAACTGTTGATCAAATAAGGAGAAAGACAACTCAATTGGTCTTTTTCTTTTTAAATAAGCATGCTGTTGGTCCTGATTACAAGGCTAGGTGGAATGAGATTGAGAAAAAGTTGTCGAGGTGTTCCTATCCAAGCGAATTCAGGAGATATGAGCAAGTTAACCACTGCTCATAATGGAAAAAGGAAAAAAGAAACAAATAGATTAACTCATATTTGAAAATATGGCTAGATGTAATAGCTAAGAATGATTTGTCTGGAGATGGACTCAAATTTTAATAAATGGGGAGAATGATCTTCTTTTCTTAAATAACAAACACAACATGCACTAATCAGCCTTTCCAAACCAGGGGGTCCTGAATCCCACGGGGTCCTAAGATAATTTCAGGGGGTTGCCAGATCATTGTAAAAAATTATAGCCTATATTTATCAAAAGAATTTGGAATTTTTATTAGGCCTGTCAAAATGAACATGTTCATAACCTTCGAAATTAGCAGGTTAATTTATTCATGCAAAGAGAAAGTTAGTCTTGGTGCCATATTCAAAATCCAAATTTGGCATTATCTCCGTGAGAAAAGCTAATTTTGGGCATAGAGGTGCTTTGTTACTGCAGTGAACTTAATCCACCCAAAAACATTTTGTCCTCCTTATTTATTAAGATTCTGACAGTTTTCAAGTCTTACATTTAGAACATGGCCGCCTTCAATAACTCAATTAACCAGTCGTCACTGAGTGTGTCTCTAGAGGTATGTCATCACATTGATAGTTTTAAGCCTTTAACTTTTCCAATCACTATAAGGAGTTTTATTTAAAAAAAACTGTGGAAATAAACATGCCTGAGACATCTTAATAACTTGGTTTGGATATATAGGTGTTAATAATCCCATTGTTGTTTCAAGTTTTAACCATTTCACTATTGGGGTTTTGCAGCTACGTCACGTGACTGTGTGTGTACAACACCATCATGGTAGGCAAGCTTGGCAGGCTTAGCGTGGAGTGTCCTGCAAGTGTTTGTGTGGAAGACTTTCAGTTTTCTTGAATAATAATTAGTGTGAAACGCAGTGTATATTTAGCCATGGTTACCACTTGTGTAGCAGTGGGTTGTCATAGCAGACAAGTGAAGACAACAGAGAAGTCTTATTATAAATTGCCAGCCGACCCAAAAAGAAAGCAAATGTGCATGAGACGGGAGGACGTTCTGAGTGTCATCCGTCCAACGTTATCTTTTTTCAACTCAAAACAAATAGTAAACAGGGAAACCAAAATAAAACCTAAATAATACATCTAATTTACCTTTTCGAGTTTTTTGGGATGTGCCAAAAAGTGATCGTCTGCCAGAAACTGATTAAGCAGCCACGGGTTTGCTTTCTATGTTTCTGGCAGACGATCACTTTTTGGCACAACACACCTGAATGATTTTTTTCTAATAGTAGCTATAACATGCATTGATTCTATATGCTTAAATGGACCATTGATGTTCTTGGATCTATGCTTTTTTTCAATCTGGAAAAAGGCATTATATGGTACTAGTAAGCCCACTCAAACTTACTGTGGCAGTTAATACAAAAGCCTCCGCTTCTTGAATGAAGTTCATCATGAACCTGTTCACAAATTTTTATATGCATCCAGGCTTTTGAACGCTTTCAATTCAACACCAATGTATGCGGAAGGATTATGAATAATATTGTGATATGTGTCCGGGTAGCAGACATTAGAATAGTTAGAACTCAAGACTGAGGGGTCGCATTCAATTGGCTTTATTTTCTCCAGATAACGCGCAAACATTTATCCAGATGCTTGGTGTTGTCAGAAAGAGAAATCCCATCATGGGAATCATTTGTGCTATCCATTTTCAGGGGAAAAAAAGAAAACAAAACAAAGAATGCATCCAAAAGTATACTAGCGAATCTAAACTCTTCTAGGGAAGCTTGCCTACCAATACGGATACATAAACAAGGTGATGTGCAAATCCTCAATAGACCCTTTTTGTAATTAATGCATACGTCATGCATGCATGCGCATTAACTGAGTTGCACGGCAGAAAGCTAGCTGTTAAGTGGAATAGCCTATGTGTACGTGTTTACCGAGGAAATTAGATTGATTTAAGTCAGTTGTGTATTTGACTGATGAAATCGACAATATGAAAAGACACATAAACAGGGAATACGTTTTTATCTGGTTTCTTGTGAAGAAACACCAGCGAGCAGCCTGGATTTGTGCGATTGGCTGTGGAAACTGGAAGTTTGATGCCCCAGCCCCGTGTATGCATCAGACACATTTCGTCTACAGTTGTCCGTCTGATGACGCCAAAAACGTGGACTATTGTCCGTCTGTGGACATGAATGGAATTGGAGAAACCTGAGTAGGAGGCAGCAGGAGTCAACTGTAAAAGTGTCCAGGTCTGCACTGGCACCCACCATGTTTACTGCTTTTTAGTGGAAGTGTCACTGACCCACTTATTCAATAAATATATTAACTGTACAATTGAACGAACTAGCATCATTCAGTACAGCTACATGGACAAATATAATAAATTATGTCATTAATATAATGAATTATTGAATAAGCGGGTTAGTGATGCTTCCACTGAAATACAGTAAACATGGTGGCCGCCTGTGCAGACCTGGATCATTTCCCGGCGATAGACTCGCTGCAGTCTCCTCCTCGTGCCGCTGTCTCTCAATTTTCCCCTCATGTCCACATCTTTCTAGTAATTTGATTGAAAACCACGATGAAATGAGCACTGCATACCCAGTTCCAGGACTTCAGCTTCCAGTTTGCGCGCCAACCGCACGAATAAAGGGTGCTCACTGGTGTTTCTTCAGAGGAAACGGATGAAAACTTATTCCCTGTTTATGTGAATTGTCTCCTCTTCGACTGAAACAGTCAAACAAGTATCTGGCGTTGTTGTTAATTTCCTGGTAAAGTTGACTCTCAATTGGGATTTCAATGTATATCAAACCTTCAGCCCTCCACGGGGAGTTACAAGCATGCGCAAGTGAAGTATGCATATATTACAAAAATTGTCTATTGTTACTAAATTATTAACTGTTATCTCAACCACTTGTTGAAATATATTGAATCTTATTATTATTTTCCCACATAAAAAAAAAATGCAAAGAAACATTTTTCTTATACTTTCTTTGTGCAAAATTTAAAGGGTTATGCCAGGAAGTAAAGAAAAATCTCGAAATAATTTCCTTCAAGTATTAATTAGTGCATATCATGTAGATAGATGAGCTTTAAAGTAATCTCAAGATTTTATGAGTGACAACAGGAAATTAAATAAAGAAGTACTACACATATCTAGCAAAAATGGGAACGATCACAAAAACAAAGCCAAATATCTGAAGAAATTATCAGAATTTTGTAGATTTCGGTAGAGGATGTTGTGTTCCAATTTGTGGAGGACATTTGGTTGGAAGATTCATGTTAGATGCAAAAATTTCCTTCGGGATCAATAAAGTGTCTGTCTCTGTCTGTCTGTCCATTTCATTCCACCTGTCCAAAAATCTCACCATAATGGATCTTTCAGACTGTTGGAGATGAGTATTTTGTCAGGAAATATTTGTCAAGAGAATAAAATTTAACAGGAAATAACTTATTCTGGATTGGTTAGTTCAGGGACAGTAAATTTTAGACCACTATATTTATTTGGAATTTTTGAGCATTGAAATGTAGTTGTGGGAACATGGTTTAAACCAGCCACATTAACCATAACGTGGGATGACATATTTTTAGAATAGCATATTTGACACATTTGGTAAAGGTGGAGAAGATACATTTCTTCAAAATGCTTCTGTTTTGTTGAAATTTATTTGCTGAAAATTTTCAGTGACTATTTAAAAAAAAAAAAAAGTTAAATGAATAAATAAAGTATGCATGCTTCCAGTTTTAGAGTAATTTAAGAAAACACTTTGCCTCTCTCTGCAGCTTGCGTTTTTCAGCCTTCAGCTCATCTTCCACTTTTTCTGAGTTCTCTGCTGCAGACTTGTAACGCATCACCTGCCCCTCCAGTCGGGTCACCTGGACATCAAAGAAAAGTTGAGATCCTCCTAAATGAGAACACTGACATGATTTTAAACATGCTAAAATGAGCTGAATTCTTCACTTACATTTTGCTCTAAAGCCGTTGCTTCTTGTTCTGCCTTCACCAGTTTGAACTTCAATTCATTTATTTGCCTGTTGGAGTCTCCTAGAAAGGATTTAGTAAAGATTTATCATTTGTCAGACACATGAAATAAAAAATATCAGGGTGTTTTAAAGTATATGAGCACTCACTCTGCAAATCCAAAATGTTAGGATCGTTTCCATTTTCAACTATTTCCCCGTCTGGACTACAGGTGCTGTCTGTGCCATTCTTCTGTGCCTTCTGATCCAGCTGGGCCTTTAGTTTCTTTATCTATGAACAGACACATAAACGCATCACTTGACAGTCAGCAACAACATGATCCCAATTTTAACGTCAACCAAAAACTTAAGACCTTTGAACTTAAGACTGATGTTTGAAGTCGGTTCTGCTCATGTGTTGTAATCTGTTGTCAATTATTTGCTAGAAGGTTATAGTTCTGGGTATGGACAACATTTTGTTCAAAGTACAATCTTACGTTACTGAACAACACAGAAAACCAAAATCCATGCCCAAACAGGAAGTAAGGTAGGTAGTAGTGCTACTTACTCCTCTTACATCCCCTTATAATGCTGAATAAATGCAGTATGCAGTAATTGTAGATTACTGTAAATTTCCCATGCAGATCAGGATGGAAATTTTTTTTAAATATCCAAACTGTTATTTGTTTAGAATTATAGGGAAAAGGATGGATTTCCAATCCTACACTTGGGACAAATGCAATACTTTTGGGGTAAAGATAATGGTTGCATTGATTATAAAAGGATGCTATACAGATTACGTGTTATTTTAAGTTTAAATCCTTTAATTAATGTAAAACAGCATTAACTAAAATGTTGTTGTAGACTATGAACAAATGACTCACCTGCTCTATCATTTTTTCCCGCTCATCCACCAGTTTTCTCAGGCGAATCTCTGAAAGGTAAAAGACACATTTGAGAATCTGAAAACGTTCACCTCACATGTTGGTTCAAATATAATTGGAACGCAAAACATCTCAGATCTTACTTCATCACAATTACAACTGAGATGATCCATCTTTAAAAGGAAAGAATAACTCAACATACCAGGGGTGGAAGGAGCCAGGGAGATAGTGGGAAGGGAGAGCTGAGGTTGATGCATGCAACAGAGCAGGCATCCATGGGGGTGTTGGAGTGGGTGTATGTGGGGGGTGTTAGCATGCACAAACTGTGGAGAGGAGGGTCAATGCAGGAGCACACAGCTACTCCGTCTACAATCACACAAAAGTAAATACCCACATACAACCCCAACTCCCAAAAAGTTGTGTAAAATATAAATAAAACCAGAATGCAATAATTTACAAATCTCATCAACCAATATTTTATTCTCAATAGAACATAAACAACATTAGATGTTGAAAACTGAGACATTTTACCATTTCATGGAAAATATGACCACATTTTGAATCTGATGGCAGCAACCCATATGTACAAAGTTGGAACGAAGCAACAAAAGTCTGGAAAACTGGAGGAGCATTTGACAACAATTTAGGTTACCTGGCAACAGGTCAGTTACATGACCGGGTATAAGAGGAGCATTTCAGAGGCAAAGCCTCTCAGTTAACTACAAAAAAACAACAACATTCTATACTGGAAATCACTGCATGGACTCAGGAAGACTTCCAGAAATCACTGTCTGTGAACACAGTTCACCCTGAAATCCACCAATGCAGGTTAAATTACTGTCATGCAAAGAAGAAAAAATGTCTCTTTCAGGGAAGGCCTTGCAGATTTCAGCAAGACAATGCTAAACCACATCCTGCATCCATCACAACAGCATGGCTCACAGGAGAAGAATCCAGGTGCTGAACTGGCCTGCCTGCAGTCCAGACCTTTCAGTAGAAAATATTTGAACAATCATGAAACCAAAAATACAGCAATGAAGGTCCAGGACTGTAGAGCAGCTAGAATCCTGCAGAATGGGACAACATTTCTCTCCTAAAACTCCAGCAACTGGTCTCCTCACTTCCCAGATGTTCACAGACAGATGTTAAAAGAAGAGGGGATGCTACACAATGCTGAACATCACCCTGGAACTACTTTGCTTGGAACCTGTTTGGAGTTTGGTGTAATAATAATAATAATAATAATAGAACATTTAAGTTTAAAAGAATGAATGGAGTTTCATCATCTGAAGAATCTTTTGACACAAAGAAAGTCACAGCAGAGATATATTTAGAGCAGTATTTCAAAGTAACTGCAGGATTTTTTATTTGCATTTCAGTCTTTTCATGATGTGAAACAAAATACAGACATGATCATAACTCTCCTGAGCTGCAGGATCCTGCAGAGTATCTCAACACTAAAATTATTTTAATGAAAAACTGAAAACTTTTAACAGCACAGCTTGTATGTGCAGATCCCAGTTGACTGGACAATTAACATTCTTTTTCTTTCTTTAATTAAATGGCTAAGAAGATGGAACATGAATGAGTTCCTGGAATTGAATGAATAATAAACAGAATCATTATAAGAGTAATATGATACACATTAAAAGCAGTGTGATAAATGTGCATCAATAACTAAATGACTTATAAACATTATGTCAAATACACTTTTGGTCCAATAGTAACACAGTAAATAAACAGTTTACATTCTCATTACCCCACAAGTTTACTTTCAGCTTTTGTTTATAACAGTGACTTCTGTAAAAGTAGATGAATATACAAACTTTTATAATTGTTCATTTGGGAAAATCAAAGTGCATTCAGGCTGTGCACATTTTCTAACAACTAAACAGGTAACTAATAAAGAATAGAGAAAGGCAGATCAGATAATTAACATTTATTCCAGCTACCAACTGTAGATTAAGACATCTTACAATCCTCTTTGCCCTTGCTTTTTCCTTTCTTGCTGCCCTTCTTTGCATCTCTCCCTGGCTCTTTGTTGCTCACTACTTGGTCTGCGGTCTTTGGTAAATCAAAATCTTTATCCTGCAGTTTCATTGCATCTACTCCATCCTCCACCGGCAAAGACACCATCTGGTTAATGTTCTCTAAAGGGACACCCGATTCTTCAACATCTAAATCTTTCCACTCCTCTTGTTTGTGCATTGGCTCGCCTGATTGGCTCGTTTCTCCCTTTGTTTGGTTTTGTTTATCTTCACACACATTTTCCACCTCTTCAGAGGTAGATTCTTCACAAGGCAAAGCGTATGATTCTTTAATGGTTTTATCTATCTGGTGACAGTTCCTGTTAAAGTTGTGATTTGCCTCTGTGTTGATTTCATGTGATGTTACTTCGACTCCCTCTTCAACTTCATCCAGTACTGGATTACTAGACAGATTGGACACCACAACTGCTTCCATATCCAGGTCATCAAAATCAAAAGACTGCCCTTCTTTATCTTCTCTGTCCTCTTCATCGGTGTCCTGCTGGGCATGTTGAGGGGTCTCATGGCCTTTAGATTTCTCATGGCTGGTTTGCTGCAGCTGCTGAGTTGAAGCACAATCAGACGGCTCGGTTTCTGGATCATCTGGAGAAGCGGATTCCTGTTCCACAGAGGAATTTGTTGGATTTAACACTCCATCCTTAACTGTGTCTTTTATCTCTGCTTCAACATTTGATTCGTCAGTGTGATGCAGGCATTGGGAAGTTTTTATAGCTTGTATTGCCTCTGTGTTTGTTGTTTCTGAAGCATAACTGTCTTTGTTTTCCCAGATGAAAGAGCAGTCTGCCTCAGATAGATCCTCAGGTTCTCCAATGTCTCCATTAAGCGCCTCCTCTTCTGTTCCATCTTCATTTAGCTGTGAATTCTTACCATCATGACAGGAAGGAGATTCTTCTGGTACAGTCTCTGCCTTTGGCTCACCATCATCTGTGGCTGCCTCAGCAACCTCCATAGGGCCAGTGTCCCTGATCATGGCCTGCTTGGAGTTGGATGAGCTCTTCTCCTCGTCAGCGATCCTGCCAGATGGCAGTGAGGCAGATATGTTATCTTTAGTCTCAGAACTGTTTGTAGACTCAGATTCAGCAGCTCCGATGTCCCCAGCAGCTTCAGTGTTTTCTTTACCGCTAGTTTCCAGGCTGTTTTCAGATTTCATTTCACTGAGGTACTTGGCTTTATCCTCAACAGTTTTTGACTCAATGTGGATGACTTCACTGCCTTCTGTTTTATCCATGTCAGGTATGAGGAGGCTGCTTTGTGGATCAGTACTGCTCACAGAGTCCACTTCTTCTACTTTCTCTGTTTCAGATGTTAGTTCTTTGTCCCAAGTGAAATCTGCTGCTGGTGTTTCAACCTGAGAGGATCTTTCTGGATCTGCTAAGTCCACTTTCTCTGTTTCTAAAGTTTCTTCCTCATTCTGTATATCTGTATTTTTTCCTTCATCTGAAATAGGATCAGTGCTCGGTTCTTGGAGAGCTTCCTTAGAGGAAAGTTCTTCAGTATGTTCTTCTGATCGTGCCGTCTCGACCTCTGATGTCTTTGACGTTTCAGTGGCAGGTTCAACTGTGAAGCCGTTATTTCTGACTGCTAATTCTTTTTCCATTTTCCCGTTTTCCTTCTCTGTTACAGATTTTTGTTGGTTCTTCTCATCATGAGCCCCGCCTTTCTTTTTATTTTTTTTCTTCTTTTTCTTCTTTTTCCCTGAAGTGGTAGAAGCCTGAGACAGAGATTTACTGAGACAGGCAGTTTCCTCTGCCTCGTTGTTCTTCACCTGCTCTGTCCTCTCCTGCTGAGGTTCTGTGTTTGACTCACTGGCTAGACTTTCTTCTACAGTGACTTCTGCATCATTTATCTGTGGACTTGAACTGCTTTCCTCATCATCTGGTTTGTTTTCTTGCTCTTCTCGGAGGTTGTTACAGATCTTTCTAAGACGATCTCTTTGAGTTTCTACCTCTGTTAAATCTGCGTAGCTCTCAGGCTTTCCCTCCACAGATTTTCCCATTTCTGGATCATTTTCTTTATCAACATCAGGGCTGACAGCTATTGCAGCATCAGCTTCAAAGGAAGGATGAACAGTTTCTCCAGAAGCAACCTCTTCATTCAGCAGGTGTGTCTCTTGTTCTGGAGGCTGTTTTTCTCTACATGCTCCTAATGTGGAGAGATCAGCGACATCACAGAGCAGATCAGCACTCCAATGCTTTTCTTTGTCCTCCTCAAGCATTTCTTGTTGCTGCTCTGGATACACCTCTGCATCTCTGCAACCTCTCAACTCTGTCTCCTCTGTGTTTCCTGGGAGATCATGAAGAGCACATGGTGATAAAAGGCCAAAAAAAAAAAAAAACTTTCATCACTGTAATCTTCATCAGAAGTAGAAGCAGCAGAAGTCAAAGAAAGAAAGAAAGAAAGAAAGAAAGAAAGAAAGAAAGAAAGAAAGAAAGAAAGAAAGAAAGAAAGAAAGAAA
>JBBBVU010000013.1:29256417-29278165 GCA_037177055.1 Atherinosoma microstoma
ATATTCAAAACAGAAGTTCCTCTGCTACATTTACCCAATTCCATGCACCCCCGGTCATGTTGCCGCCCCCTCCCAGTGCCCACCCCCAGTTTGAGAAATACTATTTTACATGCAGAAAAAAACTAAATGTAAAAGAGATGCTCATTAGTTTTACCTGCCCATCATCCCAAATAAGGAGAGAGAACTGTTGGATTAAAAGTGTAATGTTTAACGCTTATCTGACACTGCAAAGAATCGTTCACAAGAACATGAAGACCAGTGCTGGAGGAGGTCATGGGGAGCAGGATTACAGCTGGAATCCTTCCCAGAACACATTTAGGTATTTGACAGGCTACAACACCCATATGGAGCAACTACTGGGACACTTAGATGAGTTTGGTGTTTGATCTGCAACCTGCAGAGACTTCAGCCCTGATTATGATTCAATTACATGACAACTAAACCTGCTGTAACCTCAAAGCTGACAGGTTTGCCAGGGCATACCTGCAGGATCTCTACACAAGGAAAAAAAAAATTTTACACTGGAGAATTCAGAGAACAACTTGATGTCACTGTGAGTGAACTTGATAAATTTCAGTATTACTTTAACCCTAACAGCGCTAAGTCTGACAGTGCTGGGGTCATATTCACAAATAATCTTGGGGCTAAAAGTAGCTCCTAACCTGCTGATTTAGGAGTAACTCCTAGAAAAAGTAGGCACGTCATTCCTAAATTTAGGACTCCTAAATTTTTCACCTAAGAGTATTTCACAAAGCATTTTAGCGTTAAAACTAGCTCCTAAACCTGAAAAAGGTTACCTAATTTGCTTAATGAACAGATTTTGGGTGCCAGAGAGCAAGCAAGTAGATTTATTTATGTTAAGTTTTAACAGATTCACTTTTAGCCAGTTTTGGATTTCAATTAAAATCCTCCTGTATTAGATTTTGTAGATGAAGTATATTTGAGCATGACAAATAGATTACAGTGTCATCAGTGCACAAATAATTTTTGAATTTGATACAGACTTAAGGAAGATCATAAATAGAAATAAAAAATAAAAGGGAGCTGAGAGTAGAGCCCTGTGGCACACATTTTCCCATAATGCAATGACCAGATTGATGACCATTAAAAAAAACAAATTGTTGTCTATTATGTAGATAGGCATTGAAACATTAAAGAGCATTCTTACACAGACCAACTGATTTGAGTTTATCCAGGAGTAAATAGTGATCTACTAGATCAAAAGCTTTTAAAGATCAAGAAATATGAAATGAAATGAAATATACTTTATTATATGGCACCTGTGTAGGAAGAGAACACATAATTTGTGAATTTGAGTAGGTAGTTGTGGAATATCCAGAGCAAAAGCCTGATTGATTGGGAGATAAGATGTCCAGATGATTAAGATATATATATTGTTTAGTTGATGGAAAACATTTTTTTCAAATAGTTTGGTACATTTAATAGAAATTGGACAGTAATTGCTTAAATCTGTGTCATCACCTCCTTTGAAGATAGGCATTACCCTTGCAGTTATTCAGATGAAAGGAATGGAGCGTTTGCTTAAGGAAAGGTTAAATAGATCGGTCAGTGGATACATAAGTACACTGGATAAAAGTTTAAGAAATTTGACTTCTGAGCCATTGGGACCCACACTACTGTTATTTTTAAGTTAATTTACTGCTTGTTGTACATCTGAGTGTGAAAACTGACTGAAAGAAAATTATGCATCAGGGACTACCCCTTTTGGTGGACCTGGAAGATATAAATGATCAGAGTGTTGTGAACAACTTATAGAAGAAAATATTCATTAAAAACTTCATAGATCAAGTGAGTATCTGAGATTGTATTATTATTAACGGTGACATGATTGGTTGTGTTTCTTTTAGACCTATTAAAAAATTAACCCAGATGATTCCAAAATATTCATTCATTCATTCAATTTCCCAGCAGGTCGCCAGTCCATTACAGGGCGAACACAGAGAGACAAACAACCATTCGCGCACACACTCACTCCTAGGGAGAATTTAGAGTGACCAATTAACCTTCCATCCATGGGAGGAAGCCGGAGTACCCGGTGAGAACCCAAGCATACACAACATGCAAACTCCGCACAGAAAGGCCACAGTTAGAACCCCTCCCCAGCTCGAACCAGCAACCCCCTCCGGCTCAAACTCCACCCGAGGCTCGAGCTAGCGACCTTCTTGCTGTGAGGCTACGTTGCTAACCACCGTGCAGCCCATTCCAAAATAGTTTACGATTATTGTGGTTTCATGTAAAGGCCTCCTTAGAATAATTTGACTTGCCATTCCTAGTTTGTGTTTTGAATTCATTCCTAAATTGTGCACCTCCCAGCCAGCAGGGTCTTTAGATTACCTGTATTTAGCTTGATCTTGTTTATAAAGGTTGATTAAATCAGAAGTAATCAGTGGGAGAGGTCTTCCTTTTACATGAATAGTTTTAAATAGAGGATGTTAATCAATTACTTTAACCACTTCAGAATAGAAAAATTTCTATGCATCTGTGACATCGGTTGAAATCTAGTCCAGTTTTTTCCAGTTATTTAGGAAATGCTCAATATTGATATTTTTACTTTGTCTTTGGTGGGAATTTGGCCATTTTGATCTTCCATACATAAAAAAACACAATTGAATGGTCACTGAAGCAGTCAGACATCACACCAGATATTCTGTCTGGATTTGTGACTAGTATATATCAGAGTGGAGGAACGGTTGTTGACCCCAACTAAATTAACCAATTAAATTAACCAACTAAACGTTGGTTAATTCATTATCTGTGTGAGTTGGTTCTGGCAACTAGGCCTCTATCATTTGAGGAGGAGTGATGGACCCATTTACTTTTTAAGTCTCCTAGAATAATCATCTCACTGCTATATTTGAAGGAATTAATTGTAGAAATGACATTTTCATCAAGTCTGATGGGGCAGAGGGAGGTCTGCAAATGTTATTAATTATCAATTGTTATTGTGAAAAATGATATTAACAGATAGAGATTCTAAGCCAACTGCCTCCACAGCTAGATTTACAATCAGTAATAAGACTTTTAGAGACACAAGCTGCCACACCACCTCCTCTAGAGCCTCTATCCGCTCTGTATAAGACATAGTCATAGTCAGGTATATTCATCTAATCATTTGCTATACTGCTATGTAGCCATGTTTCTGAGATGGTACAATATTAGGCCTATGCTTTTTGAAGTTCAATTTTTGACACCAAACTTTTTATGTTGAGGTGGATAATTTTCAGACCTTTCTATTATTTACATTTGGTGTATAGTATGAGGTGAGGAAGAGGGTGTGGAGCAAGACACAAATACACAAAGAGACAAACACAAACCGATATACAAACCCATTGATGCATAAAACAATACAAAAAAGGTTAACTGCGTCTGTAGGTTCAGCTTAACTGCTTATATTTAGGATTCATTCATTCATTCATTCATTCATTCATTCATTCATTCATATTTAGGATTAGTTACATAAATAAACAAAATTGACCTAGGCCTTCATATGGTAATTTATCCTTGAAGGAAAAATAACACTCAATAAGTACAAAAGGTAGCAAGCCTGTACATCTTTATACAGTCAGTTGTCACAGTAGTGCGTTAACTGCATCCATTTGTGACAATGTGACAGCGGTTCAGAATACAGCAAACAGAAGTTCATGAGCAACACACATAAGCAGTCACCCAACAACAGCAACAAAAAGAAATGCTTGCATTATTCACAATATAAGTTATTTCAAACTTCATATAAGTTCAAACAATATGGATTGACTAGTGCGAAGGCTATGTCGATGTGTTTACAGCAGGATTACTCACATTATTTCATAAAGAAAAGATGGCATCCTGAAAAATGGTCTCTGCATCCTCCGGTGTACGGAAAACCTTTGATTCTCCATCGACGATAACTCTCAGTTTACATGGATACAGAAGAGAGTAATTTATCCCCGATACTCCTACTTTTTTCTGGATCTCGTCCAAATTTTGGTGCCCCACAAATTTTCTATGGTTGCTGGTAATGAGAGACTCACCAGTAACTTCCTGTGTCTGTGTACGGTTATGTTGACAGGAAAAATAAGAATTGTGATTCTGTCATATCAGATGGAGTTAAGATAGAAATGCTTGCCGATACCAATTCCCTTACTTTTGGCAGGTTCAGCAAATATTTCCAATGCTAGAATCCATATTAACCAAACTCTAGCAACCACCCGATTACCTACTGAAGCCTGCCTTTGGTTGCCTGAGCCTACATTTCATTGATGTTATTTTTGTAATCATTACAACTATCATTTTTTTCTCCATCTTGCATCAACCATGTTTTTGTTTGTCTGACTGTTGTCCCTCCCTCCCTCCCCCTTTATGTTTGTATAATGTCCTATGTCAAAAAGAAAAAAATGTGACCTCCATCAGACTCCAGTATGAACAGTCTATGGACCTGAAGTGACCCACATCCACAGAGGAAGACGTGACTGTGTTTATGGGGGTAAATGTAGATGCTATATTTTGTTAGCATGTATAAATTTTGAAGTTGTGAAGTTGAAGTTGGTCTGTTGTTTCCAGATGATCTTACTGTGTCCCACCTCCACAGAATTGTTCCGTCTGTCTGACTTTGGCAATATAAAAGCCGGAAATGAAATGCAAACTCACCATTCAGACAGAGGTTACTTTGAAAAACATCAGATATTGATCAAATTTAGGACCACGTTTGAAAGTGGTCCAAGTTGAATTTGGTAAAATCTGATTTGTTCTGTTCAGTCTATTATTAAAAAAATCTGGTATAGGTCTCGGAAGCACAAAAAAAAAAGTCAGGTTTAGGCCACTTTTGCTACAATATGAATGACGCCTTAGTATCAAATCCATGAGTTTTATGGGTGGTGTGACTGGGGTAGGAACTCTCACCACTGGACTGGCCCGGGCTGAACTGGCCCTGCTGGAAGCTCTGGAGCTGCGATAATTAGTGTACTCTAAAGGCTGCAGAGAAAAAACAACATAATGCTTCTATAATTAACAAGCATGAACAGATTCATGCTTATAAACAACAAACAAACATAAAATAAAACTAAATAACCTGGTGTCCAACACAGCAAATTTAGCCTCCATTTTTAACCAGCATTAAAGGCCCACTATATAACTTTTCAACCTTAAAACTCTGCTTTCCGGACTCTTTTGATGGCACAGTGACATCTATTATGTGCATTTCTAGGGCCGTCGCGGCCCAGCAGCGCCCCATGGCTGAGAAAACCCCACTATAGAACTTTCACATCCGGGACGCCGCCTGCTAAGCTTCTGCTCTGTGCATGCGTTACACGCTAGCACGCAAATGTAAACAAACCGGTCGTTTTGAACGCAAGTTGGCGGATTCAGAAAAATGTTTGAAGACATTATCGGAGGAAGAGGAAACTATGGAGAGCCAAAGAAGAGCAAGAGATAAGACAAGAGTCGAGAAAAGACTGTTTTTAGTGTCTGGAGAGAGCTCACATTATAGGTAGGATCCAAGATGGATGCCGAATTAGCCGTCGATAGGGGGCGCATCACTGAGAAAATAGCATAAGTAATATAGTGGGCCTTTAACTTCACAATGAAAACAAGCTCCATGCCCTTCATCATTTCCCCACACTTTCAGGTAAAAGTTAGCATCAATCTGTTAAACCTGCACATGCTCAATCTGAGACTTTTTACACCCAACAATCTGACTCGTGCATCACACTGACCAACACCATCTTACATGGGAGGTGGCGCTGGTGACTCGCTGGGTTCCACTGCACAGGCTGTCTTCATATAAGGAGCTCTGCACAAATAATCACACACGACATAAGAAGTGTGTGAAAAGACAGATTTCTAGGATGCTGATTTTAATCTGGTGGATTAATCTGGCGATAAATCCTGCCGTCAGCCCTCGGTGAAATATTAGTGCGGAGTGAAAATGATCTAACTTCACCATAAACACTCAGGTGTAGCTGCTGGTGGAGTTGGCAATGAATCACGCCACGTGTGACACAGAGTGGAAAAATAAGCTGCAAAAGGGGAAAAAGGGAAACCGATAGAGCTGCTGAGTAAACTGACTGAGTGCTCTGTAGAACTAGAAAAAGGAAAAGGAACGGAAGTAAAAAAGATGTTTGCAATATAACAACTTTAAATTGTCAGCCTTTTCCAACTTCAATCAGGACTGATTTTTCTATTTATGTAGTAGAATATGTGTTTGTGTGTACATGTGTGTATGTGTGGTTATTAGCATTGTTTGATATGTATACAGACCTGATACGTATTAAAAGCTGAGCCAAGGTTTCTGGAAGAAGACAAACCGTTGAGACTGTACAAGTCAGAGGAAACACAAGAGCTCTGGAAGGAGGAGGTAAGAGAGGATAAGGATAAGGAAAAAAGGGAGGAGGGTCAGACCTCACATTTTTGAAAAGTCAAACGACTGTTTGCCAAATATATCCAAGATGGCCTTTTTAATAATATCATCCTAAGCAAGCAACGAGTGAGAAACAGTGACGTATAACCCGAGATCTAAATGTGAAACAAAAACCAAGCACATACAGTTCTAGTATCATTCATCATTAACATTAGGTCTCATTCACCAACTGTTCTTACTTAAGAACAATTTGTTCTTTGAAGAGTTTGTTATTAAGTCCTACTTACAAACTTTTTTTTACAAATGTTGTAACATTCCTAAAAATCTTTGTATCTTGGATTTGTTTTTAGCTTAGAACAAATCCTACGCACACTCAGGAGTACTCATACTTTGAATTCTGACATGTTTTAAAGAAATCAGTGTTTGTGTTTTCTTCTGTCATTCAGTTCATCAAAATACAATGATAAAATTAATGTTTTTATCAGATTTATAGAATTGTTTTTTTGTACTTTACTTTTTTTTCCCAAATAAATTGTAAGACATTGCTGATCGTACCTAAACATTATAAACTCCCTCAGGGGGAAATTGAACTATTCTTTTATTCATTCAAGAATAAGTCACCGTAAAGATGGGATTTAATTTGATATTTATTCCTTAAACCATCGATAAAATAGACACCAAACACCTGTGCATTAAAGCACCCTCACCAGATCTGTTTCCTCAACCAAAAGAATACCACCCTATAAATATCTGCAGACCAAAATCTCAACCTTCAGAGGTAGGAAACATGCGATAACATCACAAAACATGAGACGGTGAAATTTGAGTCAGTTCCCTGGAATAACAAGCTGCTTTCAGAACAGAAAAACCCACCGACTGCAGGTCTAATCTGGAGGCTCGAGAGACCCGGCTGTCATCACTCAGTCTGGAGCTCTGAGAGGCAAAGATCACAGGTGACACGTCAAATAGGATTCACTATACTACCTTGACACACCTCCGGGTTTCAGCTCAACAAATGGCAGGGGCAGAAATACTAAAGCACGACTTTCATCATACTTTCATTTGTCTAGTATGTCTTTCTTTGTCTCTTGTCTGATTTTAGCTGCAGCACAATAGCAACATGTGATGTCCTGTAGCCTGGAGATACACAAACCATCCACCCATTCTGATTCCCACCCTCTGTCTGCAGTTTGTTCCATAACAATGATGGTATCTGAGCTGAGGCTGGATAAAACCACAAATTTTATCCTGCCAAAGCACTGCTGGTTATAATGCTGTGGCTTACTGCTTGAATACAAAAGAAAAAATATGAGCAGTTCAGAAAATGTCTCCAAAACGCACCGACAAGTCTATCCTGGAGGAGTGCAATGGTCTGCTTTCATCACTCAGTCTTGAAGTCTGATAAAACAACAGACAGGAGAACGATGAGGTGCAGCTGCAACTTAAACTCTTCTTTCCAGCTGGTATCAGGGTGATAATAATCATAATCTTTGTTGAAAAGAAAACGTCTCTGCAGTCAGTTCAATATACAGTTACTAACCCTGCCGGACATGATGCTATAATCGTCATCATAGCCGTTTCTCTGTTAATAAAGAAAAAGGAATGAGACATGCTGATGACATTTCTGTCCAATTAATTTTTTTCTACATTAACAGAGCTGTCACATACATCTCTGTCTTTGTGCTTAGGTTTCTTCTTTTTCTTTGACTTCTTGTGTAGAGAGGAAGCCTTATAGAGGGAGAAAGAGAAGAGTAAAGTACAACCCCACTTCCAAAAAAGTCAGGAAGGTCAGTAAAATCTTAATAACAGAATACAGTGATTTATATATCTCATGCAACCATATTTTATTCCCATTATAACCTAAATAGCAATAGATGTTGAAACCGAGACATTTGACGTTTGAATATTTCATGGAAAATATTACCTCATCTTTAATCTGATGGCAGCAACACATCTGTAAAAATCGGTTCCAGGGTGATGTTCAGCATTGTGTAGCATCCCCTCTTCTTTTAACTACTGTTAGTAAACGTCTGGGAAGTGAGGAGACCAGTTGCTGTAGTTTTAGGAGAGGATATTGTCCCATTCTGGTCTGATGCAAGATTATAGCTGCTCTACAGTCCTGGACCATTATTGTTGGATCTTTGGTTTCATGATTGTTCAAACGTTTTCTATTGGTGAAAGGTCTGGGCTGCAGGCAAGCTGGTTCAGCAGCTGGACTCTTCTCCTGTGAAGCCATGCTGTTGTGATGGATGCAGTATGTGGTTCAGCATTGTCTTGCTGAAATCTGCACATCTTTTCCTGAAAGAGACGTTGTCTGGATGAGAGCAGATGTTGCTCTAAAACCCCCATATACTTTCCAGAATCGATGGAGCTTCACAGATGTGGAAGCTGCCCACGCCATAGGCATTAATGCAACCCAATACCATGCAGACTTTTCAACAGTCCACTGATAAGAAGCTGGATGCTCCCTCTCCTCTTTAGTCTGGAGGACAGAGAATCATGTCTGGTTTTTAATGCAGTGCCGCCTGAAATCTTCTCAGTTTGTCTCAGGTTGGTGAATCTCTGTCCATCTTTACATCTGAGAGGCTCTGGCTCTTTGAAATGCTCCTTATAAACGCAGTCTTGTTAGTGACTTGTTGCCAAGTAACCTAAATAGATGTCACATGCTCTGCCAGTTGTTTTCTAGCCTTTTGTTGCCCCTGTTCCAACTTGTGTCAGATTCACAATGACCTCATATTTTCCATGAAATGGTAAAATGTCTCAGTTTGAAAATCTGATAAGTTCTTCGGGTTTTTTGGGAAGGAAATATGGGTTGATGAGATTTGTAAATTTTTGTATCCATGGACAGCACTAGTCACACAGGCCAGAAAGCAGCAACATGCATACAAAAACAAGATTCAGCTGATTTCATTATCATTATGCCAAGATCAATAACGTGTATGCTTTTACGCAATTACAGAAAGCACAGCAGGAAACTGGGCATGACAGAGCCTAAAATGGTATAGACCAGAGAATAATTGGACACACTGTTCTTTTTGTCAAAATCAAATTGAACCGATTCCAAATTGTTGAGTTTTCTTTCATAACAGCAAAAAAAAGTCCTGAAAAGTGTCACCTGACAGAAGTTAGCAGTCATGCATTGTTTCCCCAAACCCACTTCCTTTTATTCAAACATCTCACAAGTTTTCCTCGACAATGAGGCAAGAAATCCCCAAACAATTTGAGGCTTTGGTTCACTTTCATCATGTGTGCAGTGATGAGATTTTAAATAACCAAACCAATTCAGCTCATGCTTTGTTAGCCTTTCAACAACTGGTCCTTACCCCTCCACCATAGGCCCCGACCGAGTCCAGATCAGACTGTATGGGTCAAAGCAATATCATCAACAACCCACAATGACAGCCTCCTGTTACCAGAACAGACTCATGATCTTTCAAAGTGAATCAAAATGACGACCAAAAGGGGGAAAGGTTTAAGGCATGTTTGGATATTTTTCTCTTTTAAAAGTGGTACTAACCCTGATGCTGCAGTGACTTCCCACCGACATCCGTTCATCCTCATCTGACAGCTGCGTGGAGAGTGAAATGGATGGTTAGGGTTTTGAGACATGGACAAAATGTTTGATTTACAATGAACATAAATGTTAACAGTAAAGATAAACTGATCCACAAACTCTCACTCATTTTCCATAGGCAATCTTTACCTACAGAGAACAGCAACAAACCACAATCACAATTTAAGTTTTAAAAAAAGAAATCCCACAGTGTTCTTTAAAAAACAGGGTCAAGAAAAAGATGGAAACGGGAGGAAGGAGAACAAACCGTGTGAATCTGTGAAGAGCGTGAATACTTCTCGCTGTTCTCCTGGAAAAAGCAGTGGATGAATGGATGGAAAAGAGAAGGGATGAAGGGCATGAGGGAAGGAATAGATGTAGATAGATAGATAGAGATAAACAACAAGATCATCAGCGAGGATGAGGAAGAAAACTGTAACTTTTGGTACAGAGTTCCCTTTGGCCTAGTGATAAGTTACAGAAAGAAAACAGTCACTAAAAATCAAATAAGCCTAAATGTGTCTGCTAAAATATCATTGTATGTAGAATATGAAAAGGATTCCAATTGTCAGTTTCAGCATTTATTCTATGAAAACTCAGAAAAATTCCTGTCTCTTTTGAGCTCTGCAGCAAACGAATCCTTTCCCAAATCCCTATGCTCCCTATCCCTATTTCTGCTTATAAAAAGCATCTTAGAAGCCCCCAACTCAGAAAAAGATAAGATGGTAAGGAAAATGCAAGCTAAAAAACATATTAAAAACATATTAAAGGTTCAATCTAACTGTGGGACCACTTATCAAATTCCACTAAATTTCAGGAAAATCCTACAATATGTCATTCCAAACAGATGACTAAAAGATTTGGTGTTAAAAAAAACTATCCAAAATAAGTCTTCTATACAGCAATAATGTGCATAGATTCTCAAATATTTTCATTAATGTAAAAGAAAAGTTTTTGAACTGTCTAAAAACAACGTTCTTCAGAGAAAGATCTGGAGGGATTTATTTCTCCTTTTATAAAACATAAAATCATCAAACCTTTAAAGGAATCTGGAGAAATATCACTGGCGCTAGATGTGTGATGTTTGATCCCTCCTCAGATGGTACTCTATTCACAATTCAATCACACGTGAAACAGATTAAGAGGGAAACCTTTTTCAAGCACTGGAATGATGAATTGAACTATATAGCATTTTAACTTTATCCAGAGGCTGCATCAACTTCCCTGAATTCAGGGACATCCGGGTTTGGGCAATGCTACTAAGAGAAAGACACCACTGCACGTCAAGAGTTTTACCTGTAGACGTTATACAGAGTTCCAACTGCTCTGATTCTTTTTAAGTCATATTTTTAAAAATGTCTTTGAAACATTTACAATAGTTGTACCTTCTTTTGTCTTGGTGGGATGTACATATCTGTAGAGACATACCTGCTTAGATATTTTGCTGTTTTTTTAATTTCTAAATCACTCAATAATTAAAAGTCGTTTGTCGTTTACGACAAGCTGAAACAACACTTAGTGCCCGAGGCACCAGACATTGTGATGTCAGTTTTGGTGCATGCTATTGTCTGTTGGGAGTGGGATGCCAAACATTAACCAAACTTTATGTAGTGAAAACTTGTAAACCAATTAAACAAATGGGAAAACAATAACTCTGTACTGTTGCATGTTTAAGGAAGAATGAGACACAATATCACCTTAAGCATTTCATTTTTTGGTATTGTCATTACCAGAACTTATTCGAAGTGTTGTGAGATAAAGTTTAAAAAACTTAACCACTTAAAGTATCTCTGGCATGTTTTTCAGGCTTTAAATTAAAAAATACATGCATATTAACATTGATATGAAAATAATGACATAAAACATGAAATTCGTTATTAAAGTTTATGTTTTCAAATGGTCCCATCTTTTCCTGATTTGGGGTTGTACCTATTCTAGTGCATTGCACCTAAATACATATCAATGATCTATTTAGTGTAAATATAGTGATAAAGTAGAATAACAGATTAAAATGAGCCCTTTGGATAAATCTGGCATATTTAGAATTGAATAAAATAGAATAGAATTTATTGTCATTGGATTAAACAATACCACAAAATTGAAAAAGTTCTTCACTACTCACACACACCCACACACTCACACACATATGAGTACAGACAGACATATTAAAGCATATTATAAATACAGTGTAAAAATTGCAAAGAAAAATTCAAATTACATCAGTGATAAAAGCTCATTCATGGGCAATTTAGATGGTGGAGGTGAGGGGCAGTGGGATACAGGGGCACAAGTTCAGCTAATAAACAGCTGAGGGGTAGCAGCCAATTTGCAGGGCTGTAAATTAACTTTTTTTGGTCACCAGCCAATGTGGCTAGTAGATCCCTAAAGTTACCAGCCAATCAGATTTTCAGGGAAAATAACCCAGATATAAATTCAAATTAACACATTTTATATTGTTTTATATTGCATGAAAATGCAAAACAACAATATTCTCTCAATGTTCACTTTTACAGCAAAGAACAAACTAACTCACTAATGAGCCTAGTTAGATACTTCATGAGTTAGATTTTCTTTCTACACGTCTCCCTTCATTCAAATTTCTTTCCTCATTCAGCTGTACTTTGTTCAGGCAGTTGCTCATGAACAACACCAGGTACGCTAAAGTAAGCCCAAAGCCATTGCATGGATAATACGTCCGAAAAATGTTAATAGAAAATGTAGTAGTTAGCCACACTCAATGTGATGGGCTCTTAGATTCAGCTTCCTAAAAGAGCCGACTGTCCCAGCTCCATAATGTTTCTTAATATAGTTTCACTCAGAGCTTTTTGTTTTAACCTTATTTAGCTTCATAGTGCTGTTTGTGTGTTGGCAAGCTTTTTTTCTCTGTTTTTATAAAAAAACAACTACTTATTTTTAAGCATTTTTTGCTACAAAAAAAGGAGTTTAAACTATTATTTAAGATTTAATGAAAACCTTATAATGAACAACTGAACACAGTCTGAAGATTATGGCACTTTAGATAAAGATTTTTAATATTTTCATTTGATAAATGATATTGGAGACTGAAAAACGAAGTGGAGACACTTCGCTTTTCAGTCTCCAATATCATGCAGCAAGATGCTTATTTTTCAATTTGTTAATTTCTTTACTTTTTCTGAAGTGCTTGCATTTTAAATCAGCTCCCCAGTCTTTTTCTGTCGCTCTGTAAATCTGGACTGTACCACTGGACTTTAAGAGCGCTTTCCCCCTTTTATTCTTTTACAATGGTACAGTTCACTAGCATGTGACTGGCTGCATTGCATGCCCATCAAACTAAAGTCCAATCCACTACCTGCTGAGCAGGCAGCTGGCTTTTCCCTACTGGGGACGGGTTTCGTATTAGCTTCAAAGAAGCTTACCAATTCATTACTCACCAAAATGGTTAGTCATTTTTTATTTGTAGTATTACTCGCATTTGACGGGTTTGCAGGTGCTAATTTAGAGCCCTGGTAGCAGCTGTTTAGGAGTTTTCCATTGTTTTTAATATGTTCTGTCCTTGTCAAATAAACACGTTTTATTTTTTAAATGTTAGAGTTTCTGCAAGACTGTTCATTGCTAAAGAAAAAGAGCAACTATGTCAGGTCAGAATTAACCAACAACAGTAGTGACTTAAGTGTGCTCATTCTGTATGAAATAATAATGCAGACCAAAATAACAGTACAAACTCAACTCAAATTCTTCCTAATGTCAATGGGGAAAATTTGTTTGTTCAGTGCATAAATCATACACGTACTGACATCTTGAAGATATCTGTACAATGCTTCACGTAACAGAACAATGACATATAACCAATCATGCATGCCTTTAAAACTGTGGAGGTCCCACAATAATGAGGCTTAAACACCAGTAAGCTTCACACACATGCAGAGACTCTCCAAACTCAAACCATATGTTATTCATATATTGCTTCTATAGTAAATTAGTGTACTTTAAACACAACCCAATTAGTAAAGTTGCAAGTCACACACAGAGTATCATCTTTGCCGAGCTGAACATTTCTAGTTATTGAGTATTAAGTATCTATAGGGGTGAATTGAGCCCAAATTAATCCCATGCAGTGGCCGACTAGTGTGGCAGATGGTTATGCTGATTCAAAGCTGAACAGCCACCCTACTCCTATGAATAAGTGGATTAGCATTAATGGCCAGGCTTTAATTCACAATATCCCATGTTTTCCAAAAACAAAAAAGCTCAACAGGAATTACTGTATGTGGAATTCAGATGCAAACGTGGCACACTGTAAAAACCTCCAATAAACACAAGCAAACACACACAACTGTTAATAGGATGAAGTAAATAGTAGTTTATAAGTGTACCATCCATTGTTCAATATCGCCCCACTTGCTGTCCACTCTGGCATCTAATTTGGTGTTCAAGCCATAGTATTTCTGAAGAGAAAACAGCTTTCAGAATTTTCAGGGGCAAATGCCCAGATCATCACATAACCAGGCATAAAATCAAGTGATGTCTGAGGTGTAAATGAGGAAGAGTGGGCCTACCTTCTGCACCTGAAAGATCTACACACCAGCACCAAAAAGTGGTACAGGAGGAAGATTGGAAGACAAAACAGAAAAACAACAGGACAGAAAATTATAAGTAAAGCAGACAGCAAAATGAAACACTGGAAAGTCAGAGAAAACTATGTAGAAAGAAGTAGAAATAAAGATTATGAGAGGCACTCAGGAATGTGAAGTGCCCTGCTGGTCAGTGGTACCAATAAGTACTGACCCAAGAACAAAAGTTCACTAGAGATTTAAAGACCTCTGAGAGTGGGCATTTTCCCATGATTCTTTATGGCTGCTGTCAGCTGCACTTCAACACGCTATAAACACAGGGGCCGCTGCAGCTTTAAACACTGTACACAGGACTTTCAGTACCAGTGAATGGATCACAGCTACATTCACAAACAAGAAAAAAGGTTGCTCAGGAACAAGATGAACCAGGGACCCAACATGAGCCATGGCATTTTAATGAAGAATAAGTAAACACGTTTATTTTTGCCAGATTTGAATGGAAATAATAATAAAATCTGCCCATAATCACATAAACTCACTTATGTCTAGATAGTATGACATGGTTTTGAAATTGTTCAATTGCCAGACTATTTCTATTTTTCCTCTTCACTAACTATAAGATGCAGAGCATTTAATTTGTAAACATTTCAGTAAAGTTTTTCAAGCTACATCATCACATGAGATTCTAGATACCAACTAAAGAACAAACATGTACAGTAAATGGGAAGGCAAACTGGAAATTGTTTTCTGGAAAATGTCATCAATTGAACAGCTGCCATTATTATTTATAGGGCTGTAAAATACATTGATTTAAGAATTAATAAGCCAATAACAAAGATCAAAACTGAAAATACATCAATACAGAAGGGCTGGGTATCACCACTAATTTCTTCTTTGGTTCACGACAGCCTAATTTGATTAGATTTCGATTTATTTACAGATATTTATGTAGCAACACTGACTTTTTTTTTTAAATATTGTAGATATAAGATATATAATTATTTCATAAAACACTGACCCTGTTTTACATTGACCCTCAAAATCAGATAGCTGGAAGTACTCAGATTACTGTCATAATCTGATATGACGCATCTAGATGCACTTCTGAAATAAGACATTTGAAAGATCAAAATAAATCTAATAATGAACTGAGGGCAACAGACAACAAAGTACGTATGTGTGTGGTGAAGTATTTCCTGTCACTTTCAAAACATTTCATTTCTGTTGAACATTGCGGAGCCCATGGTCTTAGTGTTAGCTGCTGTAAGGTAATCAGCTGCTAAATTTACAGGTGAATGGAATCCAAAGGTGAATGAAAAAAATCTGAATTTGGCATTATCTTGGCAAGAAAAGCTGATTTTAGACATATACTGTAGGTGCTTTTGTCACAGCTGTGAACACAATCCACCAAAAACTATTTTCATCTTCCTTATCTATTAAGTTTCTGATAGTTTTCCAGCCTAACATTTAAAATTTTTATCATCAGGTTTCCTGAAACAGGGTTATTTTGAATGCTATTTTAAAAATCCAAATTTGACATTAGCTGAGGAAGGACTTGGTTTTGAACAGAAGCAACACAGTTCACCTTTCACCTTTAAATACTAAGATGTCGTTGAGCATCGGTAAGTCACACGAGAGTAGTACTGTTGTCACAAGAAAAAGGAATGAAAAAAAAAGACCATATCCAAACTTTATGAATCAACATTGGATTAATTAAAGTAGCTATACCCGATTCTGCACAGTTTTGAATCATGAGCGAGGAGAACAGTTTAGTTTGAATTGTAAACCCCTCCTTTAACTGTTTTTCTCAGCGAGAAAAACTGCTACTCTCCCTAAAGGCCTCTCCCCGAGTAGGTCCGCAGAGGCTCGTCAACAAATTTCCTGATGTTCTCAACCTGCAGAATCTAATGTGGTGTAGCGCTAAAGGCTCTGCAGGAACAGTGTGGAGAGTGATATTTTCCTGAACCTGCAATCAAAATTTACTTGTTCGGTTTCATTTTTCACCTGGTGTCAGTCTTTTTGTGGAAGTTAAAGGAGCCTCATACTTTGTTGAACAGTGGTGACTTTCTACTTTTATCTATTCTCCACATATGAAAACATTTTTTTTCTCAGAAACTACTTTATGGACTAAGACTAAATTTACTTACATAGTTATTATGTCAAAAAAAAATTTAAATGCACAAAAAATATAGTTCAAGTCTCAGGAGATTAAAGTAGCAATAGTAAGTGTATTTATTTAATTTATTTTGTATTTACTGTCAGCAATCTGATCGCTGTTGTCTAATCCATAGTAGAATCTATCCTCGGGGTTTGTTTGGAACTATTGGAGGCTCTATAACCCACATGACCACTCTAACAGCGAAGTCATAACTGATGCAACTCTGGTGTTAACGTTAGTTTAAAGCCCCAGTGTGTGGGAATTACTCCCATATAGTGGTGTGCTAATTGGATGCAAATGAGCGAGTAGTGTTCTCTGGTGCCTCACTGTTTAAGCGCGTTATTACCAGTACTGAAGCCGCGGAGAGTACAAATGTGAAAATGCCAACATCTTGCACAAGTTTGCGTGTCCCGTCAGGTGATGAGGTACAGAACGATACATAATTCTGTTTCATTATTGATGCTGATAAGTTACAAGCATGCCCAACATGTATTTGATACCAAGCTACTGCTTATAGCTAATGTTATTGTGTGAAATAGTTTTCATGACCTGCATGTATTAATAAACTACTCATTCTTAGCTACGAGAACGCTTTCATCTGGATGCGATTGTGATTAGACTTTGGTAAAACTACAAAAAAAAAAAAAGACAGGTAAAATATGCATTTATGTAAGCAATACTTGATTTTTGCTAATAAAGAGCCAAATTAGTCTCACACTGAACCCTTGAGGTTTCATGTTCTATTCTTCAATCTGTGGCCGGTTTGAGTCACCTTTTCCTGCATAATTTTGGACATCTCAGTCTTGTCCAGAAAACCATCTTGCATAACTTTAAAGCTAAACTGTCCATGTAAAAGATCTATTCTGTGTCCATTTCTGCTTCAGAATGACAACCTGCTTTCTTCATCACTTCCTGAAATTACGCAGACGGTGCATGCGTTAATCGTTTAAAAAACTACCAACATTTAAAGGAGTTTGCGTTATTAATGCACACTGTGACAGCTTTAATTTTGAACAATCTAATAGAGTTTCCTGCTAATGACTTCTTCTAGCTCATCTGAGGGTATCTTGAAGCCCTCCCAGATGACAAGCCTTATCATCTCATCTCTAAGGGAAAGCCCAGACACCCTACAGAAAAAATGTTTTACACATAGCTGGTAACTACAGATGAGGATAGGAATGCAGAGCAACCGGTAAATGGAGAAATTCACCTTTTGGCTCAGCTATTCTTTCACCACAGCAGATAACTGCAGATGCCACATTATTACACTTTATAAACTTGATATTTTAGTTGCTTTTTGTGATATCATGTTAATGGAAGTGATTGTGTTGAATCTGCATGATCATATTTATCAATGGATCCTGAATTAGATCGAAAATTGAAATCTATCACAAAAGAAGATCAAATCCTATGAATCGATATAACATTGTATCAATATCAAACCCTCCATTTTTGTATATAATACAGGCCAAATTAACTTTGTTGTGTGCTTGTCATCAAGACTTATCATTAATCTGTCTGAAACTATTACATGACGATAAATATGTTGTGTTCACTTGTTTTCTGTTCTCTGACAGACTTGAGGTTCTCTGCTGTGAGGTATAAAAATATGTGCATGTCATTTGATATCAAAAATAATGTGTAAAAGGATGTGCTGTATCCCTAATCAAAGTCATAATTCAAAACGAGAGGTAAGTGGCTCTTCTCAATGGACTATGGGGGCATTCACACCAGGATAGTCCAGGGACTCGGTCCGATCGAAAAGAGATTAAAAGAGATTCAAGTTTTCAGACCTTCCTTTGTTTTGTGTTCAAACTATACTTCATTGCAGCGGACCAAACCACCTGGAAAACGTCACTGCTCGCTGTCTAGACAATATACCTACTCCCCAAAACATCAGGATCAGTCATGAAAAAGCAGGAAGAAGGCTATTATTTTGTGGACATGCAAGAGTTTTTGACCAAACAACACAATCACATTAAATAGGCTATATGAACAAATTAAGAAAAGTAATGCAACAAAGGGAGGGCGGGACGGGGTGTATTTACAATTATTTAATGTGTTAAAATGCGGTTGGGTCAGGTAGGGGCTCCGGTTGGGTCACGGCTCACAAAGTTGTTTTCCGGTCAGATTTCAACAGGAGATATTGACGGGTCGGATTTTGTTTGCGGTTCGGGTGGGTGCAGGATGCTAAAACTCACCCATGCAGGACTCTGGTCTGAGGGTTCTGTGGTGTGCACACATGCTGTTGGCTTTATTTTTCCTCCTATCCAAACAATAGGTCTGCATCACTTCCTTCTTCCTGAGGATTTATTGCAGTTGGAATACAACTTTCTTTCTGGTTTACTGATAGTCTGTTCGCAAGTGAACCAAGACCCCCAAGTTTCAGGAGGACCAGAGTCAGCTTCTTTGGTCCGCAGCAGCGTGCAGGTGGTGTTTATACTGCACACACTATCAGGGTCCGTTCAGAGTGGAACAGACAGCCACAGTATGAATGTGCCTCAACACTGCCATCAACTATGACCTCTCATTGCTTTGGCTAAGAGTTAAAATCTCAAATTTTCATGTAAAATTAGGTCTCTGCAGCCTCTAATATTCTTCTTTTTGTTTTAACAATTAAAACAACAAAGACATCAATCAGCTTTTTTACACTATCCGTTTTTGTGACCAGTAGGACCAAGAGTGCCGATGTTTGTGCTGCCTTTTGGGCTCGGCTGCAAGCCTACGCTGACCATATCCTGCACACCCTAAAACACACCACATCCTTACTGTTACATTTTCTATCCAAGCATTCCACGACTTTAATCCAGATTTACAACCACTGTTTCCCTTGTACACTTGTCTGATAAACAGATTGTCTGCATGGTGGTGCAGGCTTGCAAAAATAATTTTGTCCACACCAACACTTCAGTATGGCCTCTTGGCCTCTCTAAAATTACAGTTCAGGTGAAATGGAAAGTCATGTCCTGGATTTAATTACCTCAAAGATTTTGCTGAATAGTCATAAAAACAAAGTTTGAAAACCTGAAAATGAGTTGTAAAGATCAAGTTAATGAGACATTGTGCCCATCTGGTCTGTTTACTTTCCTCCTGTTCCGTGTCTGGCCAGCTTAATAGCCAGTTAGCCAGGCCCCGTCATAAGCCCATTCATCAAACCAGTTACACAATCAGTCTACAAGCTTGTGCCAGTTCTCTTAAACTCACCAAACTCCTTTTTATAAACTGAGGGGCTCTTGGGTGCCCGGTGAAGGCAGCCCTCAGCCCCTTCCCCTTTAGCTGACGCCTGGCCGTCCTATTGTCCTCAGGAAACCAGGAAAGGTGGCATTCTTCAGAGATCAGCAGCTGACACCGCAGACACTCATGTATGCTAGATCATGGAGAGATGCAATGCTGAAAGCAACAGATATACAGACTTGGATTTTTGCTTGCTGCTACAAAGCTTTAGCTGATGGTCCACTCCTGAATTCTGTCTTCATTGTATGAAGAAACATCCAGAAATTCCTGAGTTGGCTGCGAGTGCTGCAACCCATGCCTCGGGTCGACGCTACAACAACAACAACAACAACTGCTCTACTGCAGGCTAAACCAAGGAGCACAACCTACTAATCTCCTTTAGAACCCGGCTAAAAGGTTTAAGGGTCACACACAAACTGACCACACTCAGCTTAACAATAACCATTGATCCAACTTAACTTGTGTGCATTTATGTGTGTGTTTCTAGGTCTGTCCACAAATGCCTGATATCTTGGTTGTATTTTAATCAGAGAATAACTTAAGTGAATGTTGATATGATTTGCTCGAACGGAGCATTGACGGGAGGGGGAGGAGTTTAGAGTAGGTGCCACTTTCAAATCTTGCTTGCTCTCCAACATTACCAACTCTAGCTTTAAGAAGTAACCCTATTTTACCCACACCTGAATGAAATGAATGCTCATTAACAGGCTTGCAAAGAACTTGATGAGGATATTCATTAATCTGAATCCGGTGTGTTAAGAGTAGGAACACGTCTAACCCTTCAGTCCCACCGAACGCAGAAGAAGCGCAAAAGTTTAGCGGCTGCACTCCTCTTTTTGCCTGGCACCCTTTCCCACCATGAGCATCAGCGCAGCAACTTTGCCGTAGTTGGATTCTCCAGTTCACTACTCAGTCACACGAGGATTGCAACATCAGTGGAATTACCAGGATTTGCAGTCTCCCCTGGAGTCCCCCTCCCTATATCTACTCATTTAATCACCTCACTAAACGACCTGTTGTTTTTCTCATCAGATAGGCTAAAGGTAATCATGAAGTCTTGCTGCTCCATGACCTTTCCTAAAACTACATGAATTTCAATTTAAACAAGGTTTAATATGTATGGAAAGAATAGAAATTTCTACCTATTTTGGCCATAAATGTTCTTCCTGGCTGCATGGGATTTCGATCTGTTCTATTTTTAGATTCCCGATTCTCTGGATCAGATCAAAGGGGTTTCTGCAGAGGAGCGCCTAGCTGAGTTTATGAAGAAAAATGCTATTAGACTTTCATGACAGTCTACACTATTTATTACGAGGTTAAAACGACTATTTAGAAGTTACAGCCAAAGCAGGTCAGTCACTTGTGCTGCTTTGCCCCACTTGATGCTGCTATCTCCCCATTGTGCTGGCGGATCAGCTGCTGTGTGAAATCATTCCAGAATGAGAGATCCAAAAATGGCATGACTAGGCTACAAGATCTATTTCATAACAAATAGCTATAATTTCCTTCAATGCACTAAATAAAATATTTTTTTACAGAGACCTGAGCTGAAAGTTATAACTGAAGGGGGGTGGGATAATTCTTTAGCGCTAACATTTACATGAGAACACCTAGTTGCTGAGGTGAGAAATGAAACCACAGGGGACCGGGGGACTTGATGTTTCAAAGTAAAATGCGATCCAAAATCAACACATAAGTGTTTTGTTGTTAAAATCAACCGGATCCATTTTGCTTTTTCATTGACTGACTTCCTGCCTAAACGATCTGCTCTACTGTACTTGAAAGGTTTCCAAGCGGCAAGCGGAAAAAAATAGGATGGATAGATAGATAGATAGATAGATAGATATATAGATAGATAGATAGATAGATAGATAGATAGATAGATAGATAGATAG